>WUQG02216526.1:0-21417 GCA_011317285.2 Androctonus mauritanicus
ATGTAGTAGTTCTTTAATACCTAGTGAAATTTTTTTGTTAGAAAACCACTGGTCTGCGAAATTTTTTCACAAATTTTACTGGTCCGCAGGCCAAAAAAGGTTGAGAAACACTGATCTAGGTAACACTGATATGTTCAGGCAGTTGTCAAGACTATTTCATGTCTCGCACGAATAATGTTTAAAATCATAGACTTTCCTAAGATAGACATGATCAATCAATCTGGCCTTATTCTATAGATTTATAACCATAGTTTAAAATTTTTATAATTTGAGAATTAAATTAAATTATTTTTAGATTTAAAAACTTTGCTCATCCTTGATAGGAAAATTTCAATTTTAAATTTTTTTCTAATGCACAAAAAATGCAATTAACCCAACAACTTTTATCTTATTAACAAATTAATATTTTTTTAAGTTAGCAGATTTTGAAAAACAACATGTTATATACATCAGTATAAAATTTTTTTTTAAATTTCAGGAAAATTTGGATTTTCAAAATTGGATGATAATTGCCTTCTGGTTGTTCCTTTTTAAAAGTTTATAAATATCATCATAATCAGATATATTTCATTATACAATATATATATATATATATATATATCATAAAATTTTTCTTTTTTTGATTAATCTGCATCTTTCGGAAAATAATAGCATTCATAAAACATTGAAAAATATCAAATTTTCTAGATATTAGACTACAACCAAAAGTTATAAATGCAACCCACAGACAACAAAGTATTAATAAATTTCATTGGTTGTCATTAGAAAAATTTCACAGCAAACAAAATGACTAAATCATTGTAAAGTTCAGTTAACAAAATATTGAAATTTTCCAATAATCTTGTCCAGAAGTTAAGATATAGATATTTAATGCACCTAAATATCTATTAATATCTTGATAAGAAAAAAATGATGATAAATACAACATATAATGCAACGATTTTAAATTTATAATTGAACAATTATATATTGATAACTACATATCAAAATTGTTAAATTGCATTAGATCAATTTAGGGCTTTAAGGAAATCAAAAAAATTCATTTTTTAATGTAAATATTTATGATTTATGAAATTATTAAAAAACGACAATACTGAACAATAATAAACACAATAGAAAAGTCATGCAATTCTTGAAATTAACACACAAATTTGAAAATTATTTCCTGATCAAATTATTATTATTATTATTATTATTAATTAAAATATTCTCTTTGTTTAAAAATTTAGATTTTAATTAAAATTACACATTTTATATATAAAACTTAAACTTACTTGAATCGAGGATGGCTACTATAAACAGCATCATCCGGAAAAAAGAGACTGCAAAGATATCCTTCTTTTGGATTTGTTTTTAGAGGAGGATCAGTAAAATCTTTACAGCCTAGTCTTCATAAAAATCACATTATAAATCTTTTCAATATAAATTAAATATTTTGTTTAAGAGAATAAAATTTATATCATATTTATACCAGAATGACAAAACTGCCTATAATTAAATTACATTTTTGTATGCAAGGTTACTATTTTAAAGTGTGAAGAACAATCTCTTCCTGACTTATGTAATACTTGACTTACATAAATTTGAATTTACAAAAAATATTTTCCATAACTTTATTTTTTCAGATATATAGCAGAAACATCTACTGTATTTGCAGTTACAAGTTTGAGCATGCTAATTTACATTATTAAAAGTTCTTATTATTTGATTTATGTTTCTGTATATTATTTGTTGATCTTAAATATCATATTATTGGTATGATATCGTTCTATGTGGCAATGCTTCCTTTTTAATCAAGGAACAACATGGTGCCAAAATATTATGCAAGTGTGATCACTGAAGTACATTTAGACCCATCAGTTTTTGATTACAATTATTATTCCAACTTACACAAAATTAAAGTTATGTAAAAAAAAAAGTTTGTCTCAATTATTTGCATAAGTCAGGAAAGGATATATTATAAAAAGTAATTTTAGGAAATAGTTTATAAATTTTACAGTTTTTTGACAATTCCCGTTTTTATTCTTTAACATTTACACAGCTCGTATAACAGGAAATAATTTTATTACTAATTAAAATCTTTTCAGTCTAACTTTAAGACCCACATCAGTACGCAAATTCTTATGCAATGAATATTTTAGAACACAACAACAAAGAACACAAATTATTTCTAGATAAATTCTAACAGCAAATCAATTTTAATTTATAATATGATAAAAATATTAAATTTCTTTAACGTTACATGAATAAATTGAATTTCAAAATACTTTAAATCGATCAAATAATATATTCAATTTTTAAATTACAACAGATTTTATAATATATTTCAAGAAAAATAAATTACTATGTAAAATGTAACAAAAGTATCAAATTTTAATGTTTAATAGAAATTGTTCTCAAAGTTAGATGAATTAAATATAATATATTTATTCATATATTTGATATATTATATATGAATAAAATCATTCAATAACAATAAAATTTCCATCAAAATGCATTTTTATGCATAATAAGAAACTCCAAGAAATCTCTCTTCAAAAGAAAAGCATAAGATAATGCTTGATCATAATCATTTATTTAAAGTTAATTAATAAATATGAAAAATATTAAAATGAAATAATAATAATCATCATCTTACCTTGGAAAACTAGTTAAACACATTAATGTTTCATTTTCTTCTAGAACTTCCATTACTTCTTCACGTCTTAAAATTATAAAAATTGAATTAATATAAATCACACTAATATATTTTTAAAAATAAAATAGTCAATAACAAAATATTATATTAAATAAAATTGCTATAACAAAACAGTTTTTAGCATGTAATAGATTTGTGAGAATTGAAAGCATTGTATGTCGAGAATGTGCTCTTAATAAATGTGGCAATAGCACTATATAAAATGTCATTTTTTCCTTAAAAGAAGTAAAATGTATTAAGTAAGAATAAATTATATTTTTTATTATTTGTAATGATGATGATAGTAAAAAAAATTTTTGATTCAGTCACTCTTCAATCATTTTCACACTTAGCAAAATTTTTTTTTTTAAACAAATAGTTTATAATCTTATTTTTTTTTTATTATCTTAATTTTTCTTCTTTGCATTCTCTCAAATCTTGTTAACCTTTTGTTGAAAAATTAAATATTTCTAATCTTAATTTGAAAAAAGTTCTACGAATGAAAAATGTCTGAAAAATTAATAGAATTTTTATTTTATAATTAAAAATTTTTTGTTTGAATCTGACCTTGAAAAATGAGTTCTCTTTGGCACATTTTTATGTATGCATTTGTAGTTAACTATAAATTACCACACAAGACTTGATAAAAAAGCTATAGCAGAGTGAAAGAAATTTTTAAAAATGCATTAAGAAAACGTAAATAAAATATCCATGCTTGCTCACTATTATGTATATGAAACAATATACAGTAGTAAATTTATATATAATCAGCATTATATAAGCAAATGTAAAAACTCTGCATATAATTAAGAAAAATTAAAGTATCTTTTATAAAGTAGATGAACATTCATTCTTTGCTAATATGTATAATTAAAATTTTTTCAATGCAGGTAGTCCTTGACTTACAATGATTTGCATTTCAACGCCCAAAAATTATTACTAAAAATTCTCTAATTCAAACTTTGTTGCATGCATATACACAAATATATTCATAATGCTTTTGTATATGTATCATAGCATTGCCATTCATCAGCAAGCAAAGCCTTATTATTGTATTTCATCAAGTCTAGTTGTGAAGGATTGAAGTGGGAACTATTCTTACCTTGTGGTGCGTCGGCAGGGAGCAACAGCCATTTTGACAATGTTATTGGTTTTATTTACATAATTAATGAATATGTTTTGTTTGTTAAAGTAGTAGTTAAACTAAATATGTTTTGTTTTTTTGCTAAAATTATTTAATTATTGTATTGAGAAAGAAAATAATGTGTTTGAGTTTTGTATTAAGTGTAAAGTATTAAGTATTGATAATATGCAAATTATTGTAACAATAAGAGCACTGCTATTGGAGGGCGAGAACTCTCTCTCTCCGTAATGTTGTGTGATTTTTAACTGTCAAGGTCAAGTACTGGTGTGGAGGAGGTTGGTCGGAAGTTAATGTTGGTTGACGTCACTATTTTTGTTTTTGTTTTGGACTAGGCTATATCTACGATTTTAATTAATAATT
The DNA here is from genome assembly GCA_011317285.2 of Androctonus mauritanicus. Taxonomy (NCBI): domain Eukaryota; kingdom Metazoa; phylum Arthropoda; class Arachnida; order Scorpiones; family Buthidae; genus Androctonus; species Androctonus mauritanicus. Next base: position 4,182 of record WUQG02216526.1, read on the forward strand.
GGAAGAGAGAGAGAGATTCACTTTTTGGAGTTATCGTTATAAGTTTTACGTTTGAGTTCAGTTGTAAGTTTATTTGTGCTATTAATAAAGTAACTTTTGTTTCAATGGAGAATGGTCCTGAATTGATTGCGTCCCCTGTTGAATTGGGTTGATAAAAGAGAATTTCACCTGTTTTTGAAGTTTTTTACAATTAGACGTCTGAATACTGAAGGGGAGCGGGGTCGATGTTTCAACAGGTCTGCAGGCGGATGCCCAGACGTGTCATAGTAAGAGAAATAATATTACTAATGAAAAGTCAAACATAAAAAAAAAGGGAAGAAAAGCTTTAAGTTTAATGATTTTAACTTAGACACCTAACTTATTGAAAATATTAAAACAAAAATCAAACAAATCAAGATTTGAAAAAGTCCTTGATTTATGTCAGAGTTGACTTACAATAGACACACCGGAACGGAATTAATGAATTAATGTAATAATATAGTAAAAGGACAATTACATTTTAAGATTCTGAAACAAAAATATCCATCCATATAAAATATTTAATTTTACTTCCGAAATATTTACATTGCCTAAAAATTTATTAAAAACTTTTCTCCATTCAGAATAACTATCCAATGAAATATTTATCTATAAAAATTAGAATTAGTGATATGATAACAACAACTGATAAAGATAGACAACCTCAACTTCCTCAATGTTAAAATTTTAAACTGAAATTTAAGTTTATTAAGCTGTAATTTCTGTTCTTAAAATATCTAATTATTATTCTTTCTGCACTATGAATGAAATAGACTTCTCTGACTTGTATATATTTTTTTAAAATTTGGTTAAATACTCATTTCATTCAAAAACTGATGCCTTTCATAATTTAAATTAAAAAATTTTTTTAAATCTGTTAGAATACACCACATTTTATAAAAGGAGAAAAAGATTATACACTAATTTTTCCTTCCATGAATTAAAAAAAATAAATTATGGGAGGAAGCATTTGCATAATTTTCCCATCTTGATATTAATTGTAAGATATTACTCTGAAAAGTAAAAAAAATTTTAAACAAGAAAAATTTTCTGCCATGTCAAGTCTCATAAAAACATTTATTTAAACATGTTAAAAAGTAGGCCTGCTGTTAAGTGCTTTCTCATAGTAGTTTATTAAAGTAGGAAAGATAAAAACAAAATTAACAAAAGCAATTTTTCTTTATTGAAAAATCTAGTCAGTTCATGATTATTAGAAGTACAAATCAAATAACCTAAATGAACAGAAAAATAAGATATTTATAAAACAAACCTTTTGGATTTATAAATTTCCTAATATTTTTAATAAATTGCTATATTCTCTACATAAGATACAGTAATTCAATATTGCTGTCTATAAAAATAATATATTTTTTGATAAATAATGAACAACAAAATCTAACATTGTATTAAATAGAAGAAAAATCAAGCACAATAGCAAAGAACTTTTATTGTGCTTGATTTTTCTTCTATTTAAGACTTATATGAAAGCAAAGTGTTTTGTTTTATATTTTAAGTACATTCTAACATTGTATGATATACAGAAAGAAATAAGGGAGAGCATATAATATATACATTACTTTAGCACTACTAATATAGAAATCTTGAATTGTATACAGTATATTCTTTAATGCTGCATCATACAATAGTAGAAAAGATGTTTGTTTTCTTTATTATATATTCAACAGTGTTAATACATTTTTGATATTTTTTTTTTTGTATTAAAATAAGAATTTTGTAAATATAAACAAAAATTAATGTAAATTTAATAATGTTATTAAAAAACAATATATTAAAAAATGATATCTGGTTGAATTCTATGAAACATATAAACTGTCAGGTGTCCTTGAAGATTATAATTGTATGTAGAATTCTTAGAACATGCAACTATGAAAATTCAATTCTATGAAGGTTAAATTTGATAATAAAAAAAAAAATCTTAGCATAAAATATATAATTAATATAATTGCCTTTTTAATAACTTGGAGTGAAAGTTTCTATTTTATAATAAATTATTTGAAATTTTTATTATATTTCTCTAAAATAAAATTGTCATTTTGACGAATTTTTACAAAATCATTCTATTTTATTTAGGCATTTAAATCAAATCAATAATGTATTTCTATTAATCTGTTATTATATTATATTTGTATTATCTATAATTTAAGTCGTACAAACAATTGAGCATTTTTGAAGTTATTAACCTTTAAAATGGGCCAACATTGAAAAAACGAGAAAACTAAAAAATGTAATTGTACTATGTAGATAATGAATGATATAATGTTCTAAAAAAATTTTTATTTCTACTCTATAAAGTGTTACATGGGTGGTACCTATGTATACCACTGCCTGGTTAGCTAGTACTAAGATTAGTGTGGAAAGAAAAGTCTAGAAAAACTCCAGGAGTTCCCCTCAACAATACACTAGAAGGAATTAGTGACTACAGTGGAACAAATGCCAACCATAACCTGTTAGAAGCAATTTTTTTTTGGCAGTACATATTTATACCACTGCCTGTTTAAGGGTTAAAAATTTATAGTAAATTGTTAACTACAGAAAGAGAAGATTCATTGTATACCTTTACATTCATAGAATATGATTTATTATATTTCAACATTATGTAAATTATCAAAATATACTTGCCAAATGAGTTTATTTTTAAATTATAAATGTTACATTTCTGTAAATAGTGTAGGAAAAAAAGCAGATTATGATTTAAGAAATGAATCTCTCATTTTTTTTCCCAAATTGCTTAAATAGCATTAAAATATTCATAAAAAATATGAAATAAAAAAAAAATAATTTATAATTTTGACCAAGCTAATATCTAGTCATATAAATCTCATCTAAAACACTAAAAATATAGTTTCTTCTATTAGTATATTTAATATTTCATAAGATTTAATATGGATTTTAAATGTTTTAAAAATCATCATTTATAAGTACAATTGAAAAATGTAAATTACATTATGTAACATTAATGATGATTACTATACAATTTTATATAAAATCTTTTTAGATAAAATCATAATATTTATCTAAAACTCAATAAAATATGAAAAATAGATTTAATTATATTAAAATATATTTTATTATGTTACTAGAGAACAAAATTTTATGCAAATTTAAAATTACATTTAGATGTATATTTATATCTGGATTTATGTTGAAAGATAAATAAAATAAATGATTTATGACTGTAGTTATCAAAACAGTTATAGTTATGATGTAATTCCAAAACTGATTTTAGATGAGATAAGTCGAGATAACATTTGCATCTAAAAAGAAAAATCTAAGATAAGATGAATTCTAAATTTTTTTTTTTGCTAAAAACTTAAAATGTATTTTATACTTATAAGAAAAAAATTACTAAAAATATAAATTCTGACAAAAAGGGCTTTCCACAAAATGTGAAATTGACAAAATTTGTTAATCAGTTTCATATTTTGAGAAAAGGAAACCTTTCTTGAACTACAGACAAGTCATCTTGATCATTTATAATGAATAAAAATACAAAAAGGAAATGAACAAGTTTCTTAAAAGATGGCTTGAGAAAATTCAATACTGAAATTTGACAAGTAAATGATTTAAAAACTTCTTGTAACAAGTAAACACCTTTTATTACTTATTGCTATTCAAAATTTGTTAATATCTAGAATCAAATTATGTCTGCATGAATCCAGATAATAATACTTAAATAGGTCAAAGCCTTTAGTTAACAGTGAAAATTGATAATCACATCCTTAAACTGAGATTTTTATCTTCAATAATACTTTGATTCAGAATTTCAACAAATTGTTAAGTATCACAGGAGATTCAGAAATTCAGACATCAGCATTATTTCAAAATCAAATTCTATTCCATAACAATAACTTCCTTTATTACTTGAGCAATGGGACAGATTTCTGAAGGAAGCTTCTTCATAGAGGTTCAAGTGATTCTTTAATCTTCATAAAGATAAAAGAAAAGAGAATCAGTTTCTTCCAAACACCTTCATTAAGTTCTCAGCAATTTCTTGAGTACCTTATGACTGTCATAGCATCTAGTGAAGATCATAGAAAATTTCATAAGAACCATATGATCTTCCCTCATGAATATCTTTCAAAAAACTTCTGTCAAATACTTATTCCTTCATAGTTGCATTTAAATTGACAAAAATATATGGAATATAACTGGTCTTGAATATCTTGATCACTCTTTGGTCTATGGATTGAAATGAACAGGTGATGTTTTTAGGCCAAAGACAAATTATACATACGAATGTATACATCTAAATTAATTGGAAATTTAATTTCCTTCTCTTTGTAGCTTAAATATCAATTTATGATCAATATAATGCAATATATATATATGAATTTATGCATTAATATATTTGATCAAAGGCAGTGGCATATCAAAAATTGAATGAGTCCACATGCAGTGAAGTTGATGGGCACCCATCTGTTTAGATTTTTTAGTTATCTCCACATATAGCACTACCAACTTAGTGCAAAAAAAAAAAAAAATTAAATTTAGTATCTTTATAATAGTATAGCATGAAAATTTTACACAATTCAGTTAAATCCTTTTATTGCATTTTTATTTACTTAAATGCTAAAGTTAGTGTTAATTACAGATTATAATATTTATGCCAGTTCTTAGTTAATTCAGTGAATGATTAGTATTTACATGAAATTATATAACTAAATACAAATCTAATATCTGAAATTAGCTGCAAAATAATCATCCTGTATACACAAAATGAATTGAAACTATCCAAGAATAATAACTTTAAAACGAGCACTTTTTATTGTATATTATTACTGCTATAAACACACTTTTTTTTTTTTTTACTTTTCGAAGTACTTTTGGCTAATTGCCATTATTAGTGCTATACATTAATACACAGAATTATTTGAAAAGTTGTTCTAATATTGTTAACAGTTTTTTCTGTTTACAATATCAGAACAACTTTTTGAATATTTCTGTGTATTACTGTATAGCACTGAGGATGGCAATTAGCCATAAGTACTTTGAAAAGTAAAAATGTGTGTTTATTGTATTTTATTACTGCTATAAAGTGCTTGTTTTAAAGTTATTATTTAATGAACTGAAGCAATTTAGTTTTATAGGTTACTATCAGAGAAGCCATAATTAATATGATTAAGACATTTATTTTGCTTAAAAACAAGAAAAATGTTGTTTTGACTTAATAAAAATTTTTGTTATCTAAATGAGAGGAGATTTTATTTTTATTAGAAGTATAGAATTTGTTTGCCATTTCTATAGAATTTATTATTTATTTTATAAATTGTATATAAATTAATAGTTTGTATATTTTTTATATATTAATAAACATGCTCTTCTCTAATTTAATATAAATTCATACTTTTAACATAATTTCTTATGAGAATCTTAATCCTTCATACCCCAACTTGGTTTATATACCCATGCCCATCTCACACATTGCACCCTGACTGTTATGCCACTGTTCAAGGATAAATAATATAATTGCAAAATAATAAAACTACATCAGTTGGAGATAACTAAAATATTAAAAGTTAAAACAGTAAAACTTTGTTTTTATAATAATAATAATAATAATAATAAATATCAATCTTCTTATAGTATAATTTTACATATCCTAATCAATGCTTGTAAATTCAGGTTCTCCTTTCTCAGCATTATACATGTCATGCATTTTTAATTAATATCAATTATATTAATATAATCAGTATGGTTGTATGCTGCAAACTGGCTCAGTATCAGCTCTGATTCTGTCCACAGCAAAAGTCAAAGCTGATAACTACAGTCATATGGTCAAGCATTATAATGAAGCACATACAGGTACTCCTCACTTAACAACAGAGTTGCAGTCTCATGACTTGGTCAGTAAGCGAATAACTTTTCCTATATAATTTAGAAAGTACTGGAAAAAATTAACTTAAAAGTTTATATCTTAATTATGCACAAGGTATTTTTCTTCAGATTTTTGGAACTACACATTAGATTCAGATTTGGAACAATTACAAAAATGATTGTCATTAAAAAATATGGTCCAAGGTCCCTAATCTGATTAAACAAAACATTCTTGTTTGTTGTTGTTATAGTCATGGAAGTATAGTGTGATTATAACATCTGTAATTTTATATTTTAATTTATAAATAAAAGAAAATTATCTTTTCTTAAATTTAATTTTCAAATTGTGTTTAAATAAGATTTGATATATGTCTTATGTATTTCTCAAAGGAAGGATGGCAATTGACAGATTGTCCCAGGTGGTTCAATCTGGAATTACATCATTGGTGCTACCTGACATTTGTGATTAATTATCCAACCATCTTCAGAGCCATTTGGATCAGATAACAGACTACTATATGAAAAAATTAAAATTATCTGAAAACTTTTGTAAAAGTTTTAGATTTTACTGAAATTTATTATTTTATAATAAATTTTTGTTTTTAATAAAATATGAAGCAAAAATAAACTTTTCCCAGCTTTTTTTGTGTAGAATATCTGAAAGTGTCTTAACACATTTTGAATGTTTAAAAATAAAATTTTTCAATTAGAGATTTATTATATTTCTATTTTTATTTTGTATATATGCTTTAAAATTTCTTATAAGAGAAAAATTATATTTAGAGATATTATCAACACAGATTGACAATTAAAAAGATCCAGAAGTTAGAATAAAAATTTTCATTTGAATAATGAAAATTAAGGTGACTGATATAAAAAAAGAGATGATCATAAAACAGCATAAGATGTTGGAATTGGAGAACTTACTAATTCTAAACTATACAAATTCCAGACACATTTTTGTATTCCATTCATTACACTAATTTAAAAATGAAGATGATATATAGTATTGGACCAATTAAGAACATTAAGAAAATATTACAATTCAGTAGAATGAATTCAGATGAATATAAAATTTATTTAAAATGTAATGGATATTTTATATTCATTTATAAAAATATTTTATTTATAGTATTTGGCTTATAAATACAGTAGATCCTTTACTTATGTAGTTGCAAAGATATATGGATGTGTAAGTCTATTTTTTGCTGAATTTTTATAAAACTCAAAAAATTGTTTAAAGAATTTTTCACTTTTTTTTTCAAAAATATATCATTTATGGTCTTAAATTTCACTTGGATGTTTCATTTGTTAATATGTCCATTTATTTATCTAATTTAAGCATTGTTGGACTTAGGACTTAGTTTTAATTTACATGAAAAAATTTTTGGATGGCAATTGCAGTTTAAACCTACTGTCTTATGTTCTTGAAAAATATTTTTAATTAGATGCTTTCTATACTTTCATTTCATACTCATATATTTGCTTTCAAAGGAGTGATATATTTATGCATCATTACTGATAAGATTCAAAATATCATTATCTATCATTGAATCAATGTGATATTTGAAATTTTATAATCTGTATCAAAGTTTACTAGAGATAAAAATCACAAATTCTTCAATTATTCATAAATTCATTCTGAGATTATTCAGTTATTTAGATAAATTATTGATCTGGAGAAATTGTTGTAAAGTATTGATTGCAATGGTTTGAATAACAACATAATTGCAATGATTTGCAGTTATGTTGTTATTCATTTAATTTTTAGATATTTGTTTGAATAATTTGCACCAAATCAAATATTAAAAACCGTTAAAATACCATATAAAGAATGTTGTTATATCAATTATGATAAATTTAATACTATCATAATCTTCCTAACAAATTTAATAAAAGTTCACTCTTACTACGAAAAGAAATATATATATAATGAGTAAATATTTTTTGTATATACTGAACATTAAAATCTTAAATATTTAAGATTTTATAAATTAATAAAATTTAATACATATATTTCATTTTATATAAAATGAAATATTCCATGCTCTCATCTAGAAGTCATATTTATTTTTTTATCATTCAATGTTACTATTAAATTTAGGTACTTATAATTCTCGGATATTTACTGTCTAACTATCTCAGTATAAATGAACTATCCTCAGCATATTGTTAATAAATGAATGTTTTTTTACTCTGACTGCCAAGTAGTGCTGTGGATAGTTCATTTATACTGAAATTTAGGTACTTCCCAACTTAATATTTATGTCCCTCAAATATCATGTAATTATATATATAATTGGTAAGATTGTGTTTTAGTTAAAGATTGATGAATTATTAAAGTAAAAATTTTAAAATGTTCATCGCAAACTATTTTTATAAAAATTAAAAAATTAAAATAATCAAATAAAAAAAATCCATAGTACATATGCAATAGACAAATACACAAAATGTAGTAATTATTATTAATTTAATCTTAACCTTAGAGTATACTTACAGAGAAAAATTATAAAAAATGATCATTTTTATATTATTTCATTGTTTTTATTGATTTATGTTTAATTTATTGTAATGTACCTTGCTCTCATATTTGCTTCTACAATATTGAAATGAGATGTAAGGCCACCATAAGGCTTTGCTGGAGATGATTCTATCATATAAGCACCAAATTCAGGTCGCCAAAGAGCTTTTACTTCTCTAAAATATAAAATGCACAATATATTTCAATGTAAACATTAATAATAACGCTATTTTAAAAACAAAATTACAATGTATAAAAATAGTATTCATAATAAATAGGAGTTTTCAAAACAAAGAACTTAAAAACATATAATAACTGAAATTTGCACTTAAAATTCTAGATTTATTTAAATTTGAAATAAAGCAATCTAGTACTCTCAAATCACAAGTCGCATTTATTTTTTAACTAATCACTTTCGACACTACAAAATATAAGTGCTTCCCAATTTACATAATATGTTACTGAAATATTATGGAAGTCTGTCAATGAGTTGAATTTATATAATTTTACCAAAAATACATCATAATTTAAAACACACATTATTATATACTATATCATATAAGTAATGTAATAAAATTATTAATGATAATGTTACTATTGATAGTAACACAATTAATATTGTCATTCATTTCTTATTACGGTAGCTTCAATCATTATTGTGATATTACACTAAAAAGTACAGTGCATTACATTATATAGTATATTATAAATTATAATGATTTAAATATTTTAAAATCATCATTAAGCCAGAATTTTTATGCAAAATGTCAAAATTCATACAAATGCAGGTACTCATATTGGTACTGAGGCTTTTTATTGTTTTTACTTCTATGGTCCTTCACTGCATTTTGTCCACTTGTTTTATTCTATAAAATTGACTGACATTTATTTTGACTTCCACACTGAAATTTAATTTAAAATATCATTTTTGCAAATAAGAGGAAACATTTCCTTATAAAAAAAAAAATAATAATCATTATATATTCATTAATCATTATATCATCATTATATAATTTTATAATTTAAAATAAGTAATAATATACTAGCTGTCCTTGGAGACTTCATTGTTGCTGTACAGTTTCTGATACTTAGAATCAAAAATTTTGGTGATTGCTGCCTCTACATGCAAGAATAATATAAATTTGCATTTACATAAAATAGGCCAATTATTAGCAGAATTATCTGACTTATATTTAGTTATAAAATTTTATTTGTTAACTGTTGTAAATTTTAATTATGATATTAAAAGTAAGGACAGTATAATATGTTAATATAATTTTATATTCTTTGAAATTAAAATGATTTTATAATTTAGAGCAAACAAAGTTTATTAAAAAATTTTTGATGCATTATAAAAAAAAAATAAATTATTCTTTTTACTATTGATATGGAAAAAATAATACATTAAAATTATTTTTCATGTAACTATGCTACAGTGAAGTTATATTTTCAAGTTTATTTTTGTCATTATATTTACAATCTAATTAATAAATTTTTTACTTACTCTGGATGTTCATTTTGTTTCTTTGTTAATGCATCTAAAACTTCTTGTGCCCTTAAACTGACACATGCTTTCTTTCTTTTATTATCAAACTTTATTAACATATACTCTATCTATAAAATAAAAAAATTACTAAATTAATATAAAAATATAAAAAAAAAAGTTTAATACTATTAAAAAGAACTGAGGAGATTAGATGTATTCCAAGAACTTAACCACATAAAAATTTATCTCTATTTAATCATAATATTGCAAATGTCAGAATATTCTCTAGAATGATAGTTCTCAACCATTTTTAATCACAAACTGCATTACAGTAATTTAAGTATTACTGTTTTAATAATCAATAATAATGATCATTCCAACTGGTTATTACTTGGAAAAGCTATTCTGGAAGATAAATATACTAGCTATTATCATTCTCTGAAGAATTGCTAGCAAAGCTTTTATTATAATTTATGTGAAAGATATTTTATCCATTTTACAAATTCACATTTTTATTTGTAAAATCTCACAGAGAAAAATTAATTTTTAAAATGATACTTTTTTAATGTTTTTCTCATTCAAACAAAACAATGATATATAATTTTTCAAAATAATTAAAATTAAATTTCTAAAACAAAGTCTTTAATATTCCTTTAATTGAGAAAAATTTATAAAAATTAATAAAAAAATATATATATATTGCAAAATTAAAAAACAATATAATTAAATTTACAAAAAATTTAAAAAAAGAACTACTATATGAAAAAAAAATAATCATAATTTTTTATATTGACCATTAACTGAAAGTACAAGGATTTAAATATTTTTAATTTAAAGTTTGATTTATTTACAATACATTAAATTTCTTTCAAATTTAATCGATTGCCATAAAAATGAAAAAATCTTATAAATGAAATAAAATATTTTTATAGTTAACCCTTAAAATGGACCAACATTGAAAAAATAGGGAAAAACTAAAAATATAATTATACTATGTAGATAATGAATGATATAATGTTATTTGTTCTAAAAAAAATGTTTATTTCTGTTCTGTGAAGTATTACATGCTGGTACCTGTGTGTATCACTGCATGGTTAGTGATATCAATACTTTAAAAAAAAAACAGCTAGTACTAAGACCAGTGTAAAAAGAAAATTCTATAAAAATTCCAGGAGTTTCCCTAAACAATACACTAGATGACGTTAGTGACTACGGCGGTCCATAGCTTGTTAGAAGCAATGGACATATACATATTTAAACCACTGCCTGTTTAAGGGTTAAATATGTAAAAAATTTAATTTTTTTCTTAAAATAGTTTTATTTGTTATCGTAATCACTTATTTTGAGAAGTCATTATGATAATGAATAAAACTATATATGTTCTATAACTTAGAAGCCATAAATTATTATATACTACTGTTCTAAATTTTCACATTTAGATGAATGTAATTATTAGAGAATTAAAATAGGTAAAATATATTACAGATGAGATTAATTAAAATATACAGTTAATACAGTTTAAGACAATTATATATGCATAGAAATCATTTTAAAATATATCTAAGTATTTAAAAATATATATACTGTATATTACTTCAACTAGGATTTTAGAAAATTCACTAAATTAAAAATGAAAGTTACTAGGACATAGCAAATAAAATTATAATAAAAGATGAAGCAGATATATATACACATTGTTATTAATAAACAGCAGATAAGTATTAAATGAACTTTAAACTCACTTCATCATATTATTGGTTAGTAATATACTAGTCATTTCCAACAAATTTACAAAATTTTTGTGAACTGAAGAAAATTTTATCAAAAAGTTTATTTCTAGCATAACTGGATTTTTATCCAGGAGTAAATTTGAAATTTTTCTTTAGAGAAATAATAAAAAAATCTTATTCCAATTCATATTTAAAAAAAAAAAAATATTTTTAATGCTATTTCATTAAAACAATATTTTTTTGAAATGTTCTAAATTTTTGCAGTATTAATGCAATCATTGCAATCTTTGCATTAATATTTATAGATAACTTTAATAACTGTATTCATCACATAAGAGTCAGTTCAAAATCAAATAAATCGAGAGTTGACCGACTGAATTCACAAATTTGAATCATTTTCTTTTATATTTTGAAAATTATCTGATCTATCATCTAAGTCTTATGCTTCATTACATGCAAATAAACTCAGCCCAGTATATTTGATCAATTTTCAACAAAATGCAAATAAATATGTTTAGAAAAAAAAAAGTTCTTAAAATCTGTCATCAATCAATTATTCATTTGTTTGCCGTAAATTTCAGTAATTAAAAAATATATTAAATATGGTCACAGTAAACTGCTCAAGCAAGTAATATAGTTTCCAAAAAAATCAGAACTACCAAATTTAAATAGATATATAATGTATAAATTAAGAAATTACATATTACACTGAAGTTTTATCAAAAATTTAACAACAAAAAGAAATGTATGCTTTTTTTAAGCCTTAGTTCCTATATTGTGAATATCAAAACGGGTTGCTAGGCATTGTTGAAAATGATTCATATCAAACAGATAGTAACAAACAGGAAGACATTATTGTTTTGAAGGAAATATAATTTTATAAGATGGTAAACATGCACATTATTTAGATATATTATAAAAAATATAAAAAAATTATATAATTTTCCAATTTAAATTTTTACATAAAAGGCATAAAGATTATATTATTATAAAATTAAAATAGCTTTTAGATTATAACATTTATCTGTTCAAAGAGCTGCTATTACAAACTGCATGTTGGTTAGTTTATAAAATTAAGCGAGTGTTTCAGCAAATAAAAGAACATGTCTATTTACTGAGACACCTTTAATTTACATTATTATTATTATTATTAAATAATTTTATCTGACACAGTGTCCATATATTAAATATGTCAATAAAACAGTTCACAGTATTGTAAAGACTGATTTTGAAATATGCTACTTTTAAATAAGTCAAAATTTCAATTTGCCACATACAAATGACAATGTAACAATCGAAATAATGCAATAACATTTTTAGAATTATATAAACAGTAATGTGTTAAACTTAACAATCGAGTAAAGTACAAAATATAATAAAAATGCATATGATGTTTTTCAAAAGATTATGTTTTGAGCACTTTAATAAAATCAAATACAAACAAAAATATGTTTTTAAATATATAACAAAACTTGACGTGAAAAATTTATAAGAAAATAATTCACAAAATAAAAAAACAAGAGAGGGAAAGTTTAAGATTCCAGAAAAGGCTATCAAAAACAAGACAGATGAAGAATATCTAGGAAAAGAATTTTTAGAAGAATTCAAAATTAAAAGTTACATAAAAATACATGTATGCATTTTGTTTATAGTAGTGTCAAAAATCAAACAAAAAATCATCAAGAAAAAGCAGTGCATTCCAGGAAAACATCCTTAGATGAAAAGGATGTTTTCTAGAACACATCCTTAGTATTGCTGGGTGTTGCAACACAATTTCAGATTTTTATATTCTTCTTCAAAATAGAAACTAAAGTTTTATGTTACACTTTTTTGTAATGGTGCGGCATATCAGCATCTATTTATATATCTACAGAGCCGTGTATATTTTATATGTATATGTACAGTATATATGGATACTTAGCACAGTTTATGAATATTGGCACCTGAATTATTTTTTTAATACAAAAAAAGCCTGTTTTATACATAATGACAAAAATTTTATTTGTGTCACCATTCAATGTTTGGTTTAGACTTTGTTTATGGTTTGTTTACAGCTATCATCAATTAGGTTACATAATTGAGTTATATAATAACTGAAAACATTAACAAGAATATGAACATTGAAGCCTATTAGGACATTTATATTCAACCTGATGATGATGTCAACATTTTACATAGGTAAAATGCAGCATTCAAAGTAAAATCTTGCCAAAAAAAATATTTATATCGATTATAAAATACGATAATCTATAAAAATCAATCGAAGAAAAATGAATACAACAAATTAATGTTTGATGTTTCTGTTATAAACTAACAAAAACCAAATTATTATTGAACACATTCTAATTCCTAGAAAAATGAATTGTCGTTCATTGATTTTTACGCTCTGCAATAAAATTATAAAAAAAAAAAATATCGATATCGTATACGATACAGAAGTAGAACACATACATTCCTAACAGGAAAGATAACTTACTTCATCACCCCATTTCAAACAGTCCCATTGTCCATCTTTGAATTTGTGATATATATGAATGAATTGTTGTACTCCATGCTGCCTTACGTGATCGGCCCACTTCTTAGTTTCTTCCCAATCTAAAGGAGCACCTTCCGACAAAAGTCCCATCACTCGCTACAAACGCACAACCTTGTTTTTTCTCTTTAAAACAGGACTGAAAACAATTTCCTAATGCGCCTGCGTTTAGTAAAATATTAATCGGATGCATATGCACATCATGATATTTATTTCGCAATTAAATAATAATAATATCAATAATATTTTAATGATATTAATATTTATGATATTTTTCCTTATTTTAAAAAATATGTGAAATTAATTTATACACGCTTATATTAAGAATATAAAAAGTTAAGTTAGGTTAGATTATTTTTATTGTAACAGATGACGCCACTTGCGGATCATTGATTATTAAATGTGGAGCCAGCATGGGTGGAGAGAAAGACTTGCGGATCATTAATTATTAAGCAGTGGAGCCAACATAGATGGAGAGAAAGCAAACCCTACCTAAGTTTCCCCATTCTGTAGATGGTTACCCGGTTACCTTAGGTTAGTTAAGTCGCCATATCACGAGGGATATTCTATATCTGGCGGCGGCCACTTATAGAACCATCACAGGCTGGCCAACACCCCCATCCTTCAACCATCCGGTTGATCCCATCAACCGGATGGTTGAAGGATGGGGTTCAACGGCCGGACCCGGACGTCGTCCGGAAAAATTGGAGGTGCGGGATCCGGATTTGAACCCGGCACGGTGGTAAGCTATAGCTTTATCATGCTGCCATCCGACTGACAGATCGTTATTCAGATTTGTAAAGGATAAAGATAAACTGGCCAAACTTGGGTTTCCCGAAAAAGTTTTAAAGGTGTTCCGGAATCGAAACTAGGTCCTCGGAAGAAAGACAAAGCGCATCTCGTGGCCAATTCGGCTGAAGTTTAAGTTAAATTAAAATTTTGGAGAGGATTTTTGGCAATAACCATTTCAGAGCACACTGTGGGCTGGATAAAACTCTCATAAAAATCTGGAGATGTATGATCCAGAATTGAGCCTGGATTCTCCAAGCGATAAGCGAATACTTTATTACAATAAGTATCCGATCCAACAAACATCAAGAATCTTTCGAAGAAAATGATTTGTTGTAAAAAGTTCTCTATTTTTTAAAAGTTGGCATCCATCTATCATTAAATTTCCTCAAGCACAAAGTACGATTTGTCTCTTTTCCCCAAAAGAAGAAAGTTTAATAAACACCTTAAAATTTTGCACAATAACGAAAATCTTCCGAACTTTACAAAACTACACAGGAAAAAAATAGAGCTCTTTCAAATCCTACTTTTAATATTTTTTACCCCCCCTTTCCAGAAATGAACGATAAAAAAACAAAGGAAATATCTATGAATATATTACATAGTAGAGCAAATATTATAAGTGAACTTATCATTTTATGTTGAAAGTGTTTTTAATTTTTATAATACGAAATTCAAACGTGTTAATCTTTGTTCAAGTGAAAAATTTGAACCATATTTTTCAGTGAATAGTCAAGAAGAAAATTTGTAAAGGACTCCTCATACAATTCATGATTTAATTAATAAAACAAGGAAACAAAAATGAATGTATAAATGCAAAATACATAATAAAATAAAATTTCTTTGCCATATCTTAGTGATATATATATTATACAATACAGTCTTGGCTGTTTTAATTTTTTCCGAATAGTTAAAATTTGCCGACTTACTTACTGACTGACTAGGAATGTTGCACTCCTGACAATCGCAAAAGTACGCCATTGTCTCTAACCGACGACTGCTCTCATTAAGGATGTTGATGGCCCATAATGGACATGGAAATGCCTCACTACTTAATTATAAATTTGCCGATTGAGCTATCAACTACAGTAAAACTTCGATCTAACGTTTTCCAAGGGGACGGCGAAAAAAACATTAGATTGAGGAAAACGTTAGATCGGGAAACGGCAAAATAAAAAAGACGTACATATATAGGTAATGCAGACCTGCAAAATTTTGCAATATGAAGAAACTACTAGTGAAATTTACAACCAAAAAAGTAGAAAATGTGCAGGTTATTGGCTGTAAGCCATATGCATTGCGACAATTGGCGCTAATGTCGTACCGATATGTATATTTTCCATGAGAAACTTATAACATGTGAGAGGACAGTATGTAATAATAATTCTGTCAAAAGTTACATCGAAAATTATTTACATGAGTTTGGTGATATACTGACCAGAAAATTTGAACATTAGACAGAGGACAACGTTAGATCAAAAAACGTTAGACTGAAACATTTTAATGTTATTTTCTCCTATTTTTTTGCTGGAACCAGAGAAAAAGAATGTTAAATCGAGGAAAACATTAGATCAACGAACGGTAGATCGAAGTTTTACTGTATTTTGAAGTAATAGCAAGTAGAATTGGAATAGTATTTTAAAATCTATATTTATTTATAATTTTATATCTATATCATAATGATTATTCATTTGGGAAGATAGATTTTTATATAAAGATTTTTCCAAGTAATCTGCATATTCCATTGTATTGATTTAATTAATTTGTTTTTGGTACCAAAAGTGATGATAAATTTTTTTAAGAGAAAATAAAAATATTTTTAAAATACTAAAGTTTCATAGGAAAAATTTTTCAGTATAAATTTTGTTTCATATTTTTTTTCAACAGTAGGTCTAGATGCCCTGTGGCATCTATATCCTTTTCAAAGAAAGAAGAATATTCAAGGCAAAATTCGATGATCAACGAGTCTTTTCAGTTAGAATTAATAAGTTTTACGATGTAAAATGGATTGCAGTAGAAAATTTATTACCATTTTCAACTTGATATTTGAATTAAAACATAGTAATCAGATTAAAATATTTCAATTTTTATTTTATAAATGCTAAAATTAATTATAATTTGAAAATATATTTTAAAAATTTGCATTTTATTGTTTTTATTATACATTTGTTACTCTTTACCAAATGTTTTAGTCCTGAAAAGGACTTTTTATTAAGGCACAGTCAAACTTTGGAAGGTGCATTTCTATAGGCTTACCATATTTTTTGGGGTCCAACCCAGGACATATTTTTGAAATTACTTAAAAGTCTTAACAGACTTCCATA
>WUQG02216637.1:0-21417 GCA_011317285.2 Androctonus mauritanicus
TCATGGATTCTATGAAATACATGTCCATGTTCACAATTGAACACCAATGCAGATGAAAAGCTACTAAGAGCCAGAACCTGAAAAGGAATCTCATTCAAGCTGAGAAGAAAAAACAACAAGAAACATGGCAGGTGCTTCATCCTAGGCACTCTCAAAAGTTTGGTGAATTTGACATTATCATGCAACTGCACTATCTCAACATCCATCACAACATTCCCTATCATCCTCCGACCATGGGAGAATCCATGTGAAGCTACCGTCATATACTTGTTCCCAACTGGATCGCGAACAATAACGCCGGAAGAAGTTAGAAGTTCGGTTTTATTTGTGGTATCCTTCCCAAACTAACCATGGCCCAGGTTGCACACTGCGGGATTCTGTGTCATCTATGATGTCCCAAATGGGGTTTTGGACACGTCTTTCAGGAAAGTCGTTTAAAATGAAACGAGCCACCTCGGTATATATAATAGCAATGACAGTTTCCGATTGTGGTCGGAACCTTCAGAAGGTCTGCCAAAAAATTCTCGAGAATAATCACAAAAATATTCTTTCCACAGGCCCCCAAAGTAGAATTGATTTGAGTGAGATAGAGGTTTCTGCTGTTTATCTCCGTAGTGAGACGCATGAGAAATCTGCTTGTGCGTTTGACAGGCGCCATAGTTCCATAATCGTCTTGATCAAGGGCGTCAAGGTTGGATGCCGCCTACTGTTGTGTAGTAATTGACCAGGGTTTGGGAGGCCATTTCCAATGTCAAAAGACCAGAAAATATCCATCAAAAGAGACGGACTTAGTACTAGGAAAAGTGTGAGGACTTTCTGGTTTCCCAAGGTCAAAGCACGTCTGTTATGCCTAAGATTAAAAGGCAAGATAATGTGCCTTTTCGACAGGGTATCATTCTGCTCGATGTGGCATATGGGCTGTTCGTGTTTGTAGACGAAATATAGCGCCGGAAAAAAAAAAATATATATATATATATATATATATATATATAAATATATTAATAAAACCGTCAAGCTTTAATGCTATTTGTAGTAGAGACAGAAGCAGTTCATTGTGTTTATCTAATTATATTTACTGTCGCGCAGATAATTAACTTAGCAACTTAGGGCAGCCCTGGTATAAGATTAACCCTAATCTGGATGGCTTTAGCTTGCACTTTTGGAATTATGCATAAACTTCCGGTGATACGGTATGTAGATACTGTGTGTGTCAAATAAGAATTCGCAACAGTACCCTTGATCAGAATGGGCTAAGCAGTGGTAAGCTTCTTAATTCCCAATCAATTGGACTCGCATTGAGATTAGATATGTATGCAATCGAGATGGGATGTGGAGAACTCAAATTCCCCGGATCTTGATGTTCGGACCTTCGGTTGACTGCGCACGAACCAACATACAAATCCACCCCCTCTTTCTTTGACATCACAGAGCGGATTATTGATAAACCGGAGGCACAAATCTGCTACCACGCGCCATTGTTCGGTTCTCCTTCTATATGAAGCAAATGAGCCCAGAATGTCTAGTTCTTGCTATACGTGCCGCCGTCGGCGCATCGAATGTGCAATGATCGGGCCACCTTGCACGAAATGTGAAAAGGCCGGGTTAGAATGTTCCCAGAAGAGACCTCTCAGATGGGTTGATGGTGCGGAATTCCGGGGAAAAGCGAAACGGAGGGGTGGCTCGACAGTAGCTGCGAATGCTAGGGTAAATCATGTAAGGTCAAGAACGGTAGATAATGCTGAATATCACGGTGTGTCTGGACCCCAACTATGTGTATTATCAAGTTCTGATTATAAACGCAGGATCCAATGTACCATTAACACTGGATGATCCTTCCTACTCAAACCTCGATGCTCGCTCTCGGTACTATCTACATTATTGTAGGGATTGTTTCCTTGACTCATATAGGAATTGACATTGACATCACATTAAGACAGCAGATCTGTATGCAAGCTGTTCATAATGTATGACAGTAACCAGAATCCGCTCAGAAGCTTAATACCGGTGGCTTTTAACAGCCCAGTATTACTTAAATCTATCCTTGCTATTGCGGCACGACATATGGGAAATGCGGGCCAATCCTTCTCCCCCTCTGGCTTCCCTGAAGCAGAGAATTTCCCGTATGACAATGCGCTCTTGTTCAAATACAGAGCTATACAGGGACTTTCACGGGCCTTGAGCAATCCAGAGTTGTCTCAACAAGATATGACAGTTGCTAGTGCATTCCTTTTAATCTTCCTGGATTTGTTAGAGTCAGGAAGTGACAGATGGAATTACCATCTGGAAGGCACCAAGAGGTTGGTTGCTCAAATCCGGCCGCAGACCGGAGTCCAGCAGGACCTGCAACAAACTGTGCAAGGAATCCGTGGCTTTATTGTCAGACAAATATATTTGTATGTGTTTACTATCTAGATCGGGTTTGCATATTCCCATTGCTGACTGCTGTTACAACCGCAGGATTGATACTCTTGGAACGACTTTCACACGTCCTGGATTATTATCCGACTCAACGCTTCTACACCCACCCACAACATCTCTCCATAAGAGTGTAGAACAGTCATATCTCGGGTGTCCTGAAGAGTTTTTGGACGCCCTTCGATATTTTTCATTGTACAGGGACATTCTGGTGAGCCCAGAGCCTGTTGATGAGATAACCTTCCAGTCTTATATTCACCACATGGGGACGATTCTTGAATCGACACAGAACTATGACTGCTATTCCTGGGCATCAAGTCTGTCACGGCCATATTCATCTTCAACAACGCAGGATACAAACATGCTTTATAACTTGGCACAGTCTTACAAAATAGCCTCTCTAATATACGGGGATTGTGTTCTTGGAGCTCATATTGGAAACACCATCTCACAAAGTGACTCGGTAGATGAGTTGATTTGTATCATTGACGCACTGAAGAATGATGAAGCCCTGTTCAAATGCATACTCTGGCCCATGTTTGTTGCCGGTTTGGAATCACAGCGGCAAACCCAGAGGGACTTTGTCACTGGATGTCTTGAGAAATTCTGGTTCGAGACTAAATGTTTGAATGTGGTTAACGCGGGGAATATCTTGCAAAGGTTCTGGCGGCAAGAGGACCAGCAACAGACGTCCTTGTCGCATTGGATCTTCAATATCGGTCAATTGGGCAATGACTGGCTTCTAATATAGAATTTTGGAATTCCGCTTCATCCACTGCATGAAATACTTGTCATTGGTCACAGAAAAATTGGAGACCTGCATAGTACAAATGTTTCTCTCCATTCTTCCCTAAAAGGGAAGTAAAACTTCGTGGGTCTGAATATCGCATTCTCCTACTTCGTACATATTGGTCTCTCTTCTTGGTTATAGAATGCATAGCCGAGCCAACCATCAGTGCCACCGGAGCCCCACGCAATTTAACTACCCTTTTAGGAAAATATCGCCACTATATAGCTACGGAGTACGGACTATGACGCCAGCCTTAGTTCTTCCATGAATAATAGGATAGTAAACCCATGCATATAATCTATAAATACCTTCTAGATCCTCTTTCTTTCTGTATCTCAATTCAAACATCTTTTTGCAACTCGTCGGTATTCTATCACTTCCGGAAATATGTCGTCAACTAGAGAAGCCCAAGTCCAGGAATACGGTTGGACGGCCGTGCCTTGCGATCCCAAGAAATGGGCCGCCATGAAGACATCGACCAAGGCTCCAGTTCCCCAGCTCGTCGAAAACACGCCTCTTCCTGACACTTCTATTGTCAAAGCTGCCATGGAGTACGCCAAAGCGGAACTGCCTGCGCATACTTTCAACCATAGCATGCGAGTCTTTTACTACGGTATGGCAATTAATAGTCCCGCTTCCCTTGCACTTCATATATTCTGATCTAACTATTTTCCTTGACCAGGTCTTGCTATTGCCAGGCAGCATTTCCCCCAATGGAATTTCAGCGATGAGACATGGCTGCTCACCTGTTTCTTCCATGACATCGGCACCATCGACAAGTACACCCGTGAGGTGTTCATGTCGTTCGACATCTACGGCGGATGGGTAGCCCTTGATGTCCTGAAACAAAAGGGCGCTCCTTCAGCACAAGCCGAGAGCGTGGCCGAGGCAGTCATCCGTCATCAACATCCGATTGAAGTTGGTGGTATTCATGCTGTTGGATTGCTTATTCAGTTGGCGACGCAGTTTGGTGAGTTGTGATTTATCATACTTCTCAAACATTCCGAGACTGATTGATATTGTAGACAACATGGGCTCGCACAAAGAGTACATCCACCCAGATACCGTCGAAAACGTGACGAAGCATTATCCTCGACGGGAGTGGTCCAAGTGCTTCTCTAGCAAGTTGAGAGAAGAGATTGGTCTCAAGCCTTGGTGCCATACCACTGTCAATGGAGAGATGTTTCCCCATAACATTGAGCACAATGCTTTGATGGAGCCTTATGACAAATTGTACTAGCTTCGATCATTGCCAAAGAGTACTAGCTTGATGCGCGATTATGTTATTATCAATATGGCCAATGTCGTTCATCAGAATACGAAAGTTGCCTTTAGTCATTCATGTGTGGGGACATCAAGTAGGCTTATTCTTCAACCACTTCTTCACATCCTTCTTCCTTTCATAGTTGTGTCGATAGATTCACCTCACAGACTTTGGCGCTATATACACCACTATCATTCTTTACTTCATCATTTCTTCTTCTCTAGCTTCGCCGTCTCCTAGTCGAGCATAATGGATTTACGCTTATTCGAATTCAAGCGTCCCAGAGATTCTCTAACACGACCAAAAATAATAAGGGGCAAAGCTGAATCATCCAAGGAAGAGCAGAATAGTGAACAGTCTGACAACGGCTCTCTACCCAATATTATTGGTGAAGACGTGGCCGTTTGTGAAACTTGCTCGTCCATGTTTGATCATCTTAGGAGTTTGGGAATTTTTGAAAATGGTGGCGGCCTCCACCATAAAAGCAGTGCTGCTTTAATCAAGGCCGCATCAAGTGGTTGTCGCATCTGCAAACCGTTATTACACCATTGTCGAAGGGAGTCCGGATCGTACTTGGATTGTGTCTCAGAAAAATGGAGGTATAAAATTTGGAGCAAAAAGCACATTGATGGGTCGCCAATCATATTGCAAACTTTCCAAGGAAAGCAATACTTCGAATACGTTTTCAAAATGATTCAAGGACAGTATGGTGAAGAGATAGTGGAATACCAAGAAAGGGATAGCAATTAGAAGTTCAAGGCCGGCTGTCAAGCAGCCACCATGTGGATGCGACAATGCCTAGAAAACCATACGAAGTGCAGCACCAATAAACAGCCTTCTTCATACCCCACACGTCTGCTTCAGCTTAGCGAGTCAAAGGTTCGACTGGTGATTCCCTCACATGAAACAATCTCTGGACCATATGCCACATTGAGCTACTGCTGGGGAGATGTCAAGGCGGAATGGGCTCTCACAACGTCAAATTTGGCGAGGCGTTGTGAGGAGGGCATTGCACTCTCTGATCTTCCTGTTGCATCCCAAGAAGCTGTTGCTTTTGCTCGAGGTCTTTCGATCTATTACTTGTGGATTGATTCTCTCTGTATAGTTCAAAGTGGAGATGAGGGTCAAGACTGGCAAATGGAATGCAGCAGGATACAGAATGTGTACGAAAATTGCATTCTCAACATTTCCTGGGCTCATGGCAAAAACCCATTACAAAGCTACTTACAGCAGAACACCAACGAGTTACTTTACCCATTTGTTACCAAAATCTTTTCCACGTCACTCTCGCCGCCCCCGAGGGGTTTCTCTTTGCTGCGTGGCTTGAGAAGAAATCCGAGCGATGAGGAAAGGGATGAGGAAACTTACTTGATTGTAGAAGAGAACTTCATTGAGAAATATTTAATCAGGTCGCCCATTAATACACGGGCCTGGGTTCTTCAAGAACAGATTCTTTCTCCACTAGTTTTAAGTCTCGGCCATGGACAGGTCTTTTGGAATTGCAATGAGCTGGGGAACGCTTCAGAATCTTTTCTCGCAGCCTACGCCATATGAGATCCAGAGAAAGGCTCCGGTCCCATCCAGGAAAGGGTTTCCAAGAACAACAGTTTTTCTGGAAAGCAATGATAGAGCGGTACACCGGCCGTCAGCTTACAGTTGTTGTCAAAGACAAATTAATTGCCTTTTCTGCAATTGCACAACGGATGGCAACCATGACCGACAGCATATATATTGCTGGTCACTTTTGGGAGCAACTCCCAGAGAGCTTACCATGGCAAGTCCTTAAAAACCAAAACCGAGCCAGATGTGCGCAGAGAAAAAACATGTATGTTTTGGAAGACGGACGACAAGTCATGACACCATCCTGGAGCTGGGCTTCGATGGATGGCCAGATTGAGATGCCAATAATGGAAACCTCAATGCATATGACCGAGCCAATTGCAGATATGGTGGGCTTTAATTTGGATCTTGTTGATGAGGCAAACCCCTTTGGGCAGGTAGTATCTGCAACCCTGGTCCTGCGATCCCATTGTGCAGAAGTACAGTGGGCTGGTGGTTTCCCCTTGATTTCCAATTGTTCTATCACACTAAACAACACTGTCTCATGGAATGACTATGGTGTCTCTTCTTGGTGGGAAATTGATGACCCAAAAGATGATTTACAAGAGGGAGATATATGTACAATTGCGGCTTTGTCCAAAGTGGAATTCAGTGCAAGTATATATGGCCTGATCCTGAAAGAAGTGCAAGGTCCCGGAATGAGAAACTATACGCGGATAGGATATTACTGCATAAAGGGCATGATCACTGTATGGCAAAGCATGGAGTTGTGGCATGGTGAGAAAAGAACAATTACTTTAGCATGACTGAAAACACATAACATATATAGGGTATATAAGTTGGAATCAATATGTAAGGTAGAGGCTTTGTTTTTTATTGCTGTTCCAATGTTATAACCAGAAAAGCCCTAGTCAGGTGCAATGAGAGCAGCATATCAGGCCGGCCCACCGTTGGCGCGACCAAGAGTCGTGGCTGCTCTCTCTTCAAGGTACAAGGCTTCGCATCGTTACAACCCTCACCACAAGATATCTGGCTGCCATCAATGGGCATATAATGTGGTCCGAAAAGAACACTGTCTTCAGAAGTGAGCCAATTGAGCTAAAGACAACTGACGGCCGGGTCATGGCATTGCGTATAGCCATGGCTGTGCTGGAACGCCTGCGATCTGGCAAATCTGGCAACTGCCTTGTGGAGAAACTCCACCAGCATTTCAGGGAATGAGGAAACTCGGGAAGCCAAGTATCGGCCACTGGATTATATTCTCGAAATTCAAGAGGTATGTAATACAGCCCCGTGCTGTCAGACCATCCCGGTTTTCCACCTTCGAGCCTATTTCGAAATAGTCTTTCGTCAGCCGTGCTGTTGTTTGCATGAAGTATTTGTGTTATGAAATGTAAGATAGATATTGGAATTAAATCTGTCTGAGAAAGGGAAGAAAGTAAAAGTAGCCTGAAATGGACAAGATAGAAATAATACATCCAAGAAAAGAAATGTCCTGGTCAGTAGGTATGTGGTGCCTTTTTTGATTGAAATCAGCGTCTTCTAATCCCGTGATGGCGACGGTGGTGCCGTCCATGGTGATGCATAGACGCGGTATATGATGAATAAGATGTCGAATACGAGGCAGCACTAGTCATAGTATACGATGTAGTGGAATGAATCACAGAAGTAGACGAAGAAGCGTGCGCCTTGGATGACGTGGGTGTAGCTGAAGAACTGCTAGCCTTGCTGCTTGATGTCGAAGGGTGAGCAGACGAGAAGGAGCTGGCAGGCGTTGATGGATGCGCAACCGAGCTACTGCTAGCCTTTCTGCTTGGGGTTGGCGTGTTTTCGTCAATCTTCACGGCTCCACTTGGACCAACAATGGTGCATTTGGATGGTATAGGTGCTTGGATGTCCTGTATAGCAGTTAGTGGTAGGTCCATATACGCAAGTACAAGTTTAGGAGTACCGTGATTGTCTCTTCCACTATCGGGTCTTCAGGTTCATCAGAGTATGCAACATCCACGTTGAGACTGACCCCAGCCCTTGGCTTTGCGCAGACTTCGGTGCCTAGTTTTATTGTCAGTTGATGTTCAAGGAATGGCCAAGGTCGAGGAATTTACTTACCACCAGACGCGATATTCACCCCGGCGTCATCGCCCACATCAACGCCAACTTGCAAGCCTCTTTCTGGGTGATATTAGTATACTGCTTTTTCTCAATTGAATGTTGATTGTATACTTACTGGTGGCGGCCGAAATACTTCCTCCAAGATAGGGTTTCAGATTAACACCGGCTTCAAATCCCTGATCTAGACGATAGTGTTAACATATTCCATCCACACCAACGTGGCACATGGATATACACCTACCAAGAACAGATGCTTCCAATTGAACCTTAGCTTTGGTGTAAATCTCAACTCCCGCCTCGATCTCAGCGTTCACCGTCATGGGAATGGTCTTAACTCTAGGTGTCCACCCACTAGCAGACACATCCGGAGATAGAAGGTCAATCTCAAGACCTGCCGAGTCTGCAAGACTGAGAGTAACCCCGGCGGTAACTTCTGCAGAGCCCTGCACGGGCCCGAGTTCATATCCATAGCTAAAGACGATTTGCGGACCGAGGTCAAAAACACCACCTGGAATGGATATCCCCTCGACGGGCAACTTTATAATCTCATGCTCATCAGAGAGATCTTGTGTGATGTTCCCACTCATCTCCAACTTTGGTATAAAGCTTGCAGAGACATCGTTAGGTGACAATGTGAAGGAAGCAGCATTAGGGATTCCAGCTTCGGTTTTGATATGCACACCAAGATCGAATGAGCCCGTTGTTTTACACTCGTCGCATGTGACATCCACAGAGACGTTAGTCCTTGGAATGTTTATCGCGGTGTTCAGGGGAATCTGGTGATTGAAGCTGAGAGAGGTTGAGGGATCCCAGTCCCGACGCTCTGGCGACGACGACTCCGGGACATTCCCCAGGTTGAGCTCGTAGTTCCGGAAGAGCTTTTTCCAAGTCGACTTCGTACCCGTCAATTTCGCCTTCAGCGATGACTTGTCAAACGCAATTGACGAAATTATAAACGGTGTCCTGTGAGCATTCCATCCACAGCCCTTGCTCCCGGCGATGAGAATCAATTTACGGTCATCGTCATCGTTCACCCATTGCCATCCACGCTGGGTGTAGTCAAACGCACGGGAGTTTTCAAACTCCACTGTCATACCATGGGAGGTGCAATCGATCGATTTCAACAGGTGCCGGAACCTTTCCATGGATACAATGTTCGCTTCGTCGTCGCCCACGTCGACTGTGAGGTTGGCTAGGGTCTTGTGGCCGTTCTGGGAGCCTATAGTACACAAGTCGTCAGTCATATAGCATGAGGTGTCGGGCTGTATAGTATACCGTGCCAGTAGTAAGATGCTTTGCTCAAACGATCAAAAGACGAAAAGATTGCATCTTCGCTCGGTTCAATTCCTCGTTCAAGAAGGGGCTTGACGATATCAGGAGCCTCTGCATCTTCAAACACTATAGATAGGCCTTGCTGAGCAAGAAGCGAAACAAGCAGCCCGGATGACAGCCAGGATCGTAAGAACTTCACCATCCTGTGTAAAGATAGAGACTGTTGGCCTCAAAAGAGGGGGCTTTCCTTGACTCTCGGAGAACCATGTTGGGAGCCACCTAATCCTATTTATCTTCAGTCAACGGTTAGATTGCTGTCAATAAGATCATCTTCTTCAGTCTGGGCAATGCGATCCTTCGAATACAATGGTCCCGACTCGCATAGCACTAAAAAGGTTATTATCGGTGACATGTGGGCTGTCATGATCCCGCACCCTGTCAATAGGGTTCATACCTTCAAGATCTTGCTTGTGTTTTAATAGAGATTGGCATCGGGTTTTAGTTTTTTTTGGGGCCGCACGTTCAGAGATATGGCCCGTATACGATGATAGGCAACCTTTTTCTGCACATCCTAATTCTGTGAGTTCGTATCGTGCCGCACCGGGAATCCAAACTCCAGTGACCCATCCTCGCGGGCCCAGTTAGTCAGTGCTCTTCATGGTAACTGTGGTGACATTTCTCATTGCAAAATTACTTGTATAATATAGTCCCTAGTCGGCCAGTCTGCCATACACATCCATTGGAGAGGAGACGATATTTTTTGTTGGGATCCTTGGCGTCGTCGTAACGATCAGCAATCTGAAATGATAGGATCCGCATGAGACTACAGCCAGCCAACAGGGGAGAAAGACAATGGGTTTCCAGGAAATGCCAAGGGTGCTGTCAGAAGGAATACGAGGAGTGAGATGGGAGCTGTATCAGGTACGAAGTATATCTGAGCTGCTTTTACCCCTGCAGCTGTATTCAAAGATTCGCTAGGGCCGGTACACGTGAACATTCATTTATATTTTTCATGGATCTTGGATGTATGATCAAGTGAAAAAGCGGCTGACTGGACGGTCATGTAAGCCCAGCAAGATCATGGAAACTTGACCACAAAGAATAAGCAGCTTGATCTCAGAGCATAGTCGTGATGTCTTTGCTGTGGTATACGGGATGTCAAGCGTAGAGTCACCGGACTACATACATACGACGTCAGTAAAACAGCGGCAGGAAGTAGGTTTACAAAAGAACTTTAACTATTGCTTATCACAAACTCCTTCAAGCCTCGTCTATCCCTCCAGTAATTACTATGCACTAAAATCTCGGAACACCCCTCAATAACCCAGGACCACTTCTGTACAAACCACTCCGACACCTCCCAACTCTGCGGCAGCCAAGGGTCATCCCACACCCATTAGGCCAACGTCCCCATTAGCAGTATCCATAATATCCATGCAGAGGTCGCAGTCGTCAACCCCCTCCAGGGCATTGATGAGATTATCTCGCATTCGCGGGTACGGGAAACAGTCAAGCCAGGGATGGTGCGGGACTGAGCGTTGGGTGGTAATCGCACCTCCGCGCGCCCACCCGATATTCCGTTGGCGAGCTGAACTTGACGTGGAAATGTATGCTACCCTCATCAACTTCCCTGACGACAGCTTGAAGCCAGAGGCCCATGAAAAGGCGTAATTTGGGGGAAATCACGACAAGTTACGGGATGTCAAGCAACTCTGGGACCCGGACAACTATTCCAAGTGGCCGCAGGGCATTAGCCTCCCTAAACAGACAGAGAAGGAGACAGATGGTGGCGAGGCCCTAGTAAACGAAGAGGCACTGACCGATCAGATAACTTGGCCTTGCAGCAGTGGAAATCCTATCAACACCCGGACTCGACCAGGTTTTACGGAGGCGGAGCGCTGCCGGCCTTGTGTCAGGACTCGTGGGAATATTAGTTAGTTCTCTCTCTGCTTTCAGTTGTCGGAGATGGTTTGGTTCTTGGAATTACCGATTGTTCTGTTATCAGACCTGGAACATCCTGCTATCGTTGGATCATCCTCCTTAGATAAATCAACTCTTGAGTTAGCAGATGGATCAATAGCACATTCTATATTATTCTGCTGCAGCACTGCAACAAGAAACAACCTGCATGGTGCAAGCAACACAATAACAGCCGGAGTTACGATATTAGGGCTCAGAAGCGGGAAATCGGGTATACAATATTTGCAGTCCCTAATTCAAATGTCTTGGATTTTGATTTCTGATCTCATAGCCAATGAAGTGGGCTCGAAGTGCATGTATCCAGAGGTCAGCTACCCAGAGGAATAAACTAGAGAGTAACAGGTCGTAGTTCACATAACAGAGTGGAAGTGACTGATCATCCTATCCAATTTCCTCTCTCAAAAGAGCTAGCCTTGAGCATTTTGAATAAGAATTCATTTTCGATGTTCATGTTTTTCTGGCGAAGTTGTTTAGGTCCGATAGTGGTGATAACGGTGGGCCCGTGACGCACCCCAGATTGAGACCTTCCAAAAAGGACAAGCTGGCTTCAAGTCAACCTCAATTCTTCCTCTCATTTTCCTACACGGAGTCAACTTCAAACTCTTGTTATACTCCGAAATTGTTCAATCGCATGGCTGGCCCATTGTGATCCCTTTTATCCCCTCGACCATTTCGTCTCTCCGCACGCGCGCGCGCTCTCCGCCTCACCTCTCTCTTTCTTACGGAGTAGATCCCGACTTCAAGGTCGATCTTTCGCTTCTCCTAATATGACGGAATCCTGGGGCCATGTCTGTGTTCACTGCGCAGAGCTCCTTGCCCGGGTTCCTCTTCATATCGTCCTGGTTGCGGTCCTTGCCAGTCTCGTGGGATTGTTTGTCCTGGTACGTTGTCGCGGCTGTCTGCAATTGCTGGAAATTGAGCAGAGATGGAGAATTATGACTGACTTATTTCGGTTAATTCTGGTTACAGTTCTACGTTTTCCTCTACCTCGTCGCGCCCATCCCCCGATTGTCCTTCCCCGAAGAAAAGAAATACAGAACCCTTGCGAAAGATGGAACCGTCACAGAACCTCAGTCATTACCCTGCTGGCAAGATCGCTTGATAAAGGGCCGGGTCCGCGAACTGTCGAAGATTGAGCCAGCTGAATTGTTCATGTCCGTGGTGGTCCCGGCTTACAACGAGGAGGACCGTCTCGCAGGCATGTTGGAAGAAGCGGTTAACTACCTGGAAAAAATGTATGGGACAATGGCTGCCACCGCGACTCGAGATGCAGGAAAGAAGGAAAATGCAATCCGGCAACGAAAACATGTCAATGGTGCTGGGAAGGGAGCAACAGAAAAGGGCTGGGAGATCCTTATCGTATCAGATGGCTCCAAGGATAAAACGGAGGAGATGGCTTTCAAGTTTGCGCGGGATCATCAGCTTTCGCTACACCCCAAGGGATACGCTGGTCCTTGGACACCCAAGCCACAAGAAGGTGTCCCTATCCCACCAGGGACGATCCGGGTGGTGACCATCACCCAAAATCGAGGCAAGGGCGGTGCGGTCACACATGGCCTGCGACATGTGCGCGGTCAATACGTGGTGTTTGCCGATGCCGATGGCGCCACCAAATTCGACGACCTCGGGAAGCTCGTCGATGCGTGCCAGGAGATCGAAGATGCCGATGGACGGGCCGTGGCCGTGGGTTCCCGAGCGCATATGGTTGGCAGTGAAGCAGTTGTTAAGGTTTGTGTTCTACAGGACTATTACGACTTAGGATCCTATCCGGGCTAACATACGATATAGCGTTCCAAATTACGGAATTTCCTGATGCATTCCTTCCACCTGATCCTATGGCTGTTGACCCCATCCCAAACAGCCACCATCAAAGACACCCAATGCGGGTTCAAGTTATTCTCGCGCGCCTCACTCCCTTATATCGTGCCGTATATGCACTCCGAAGGCTGGATCTTCGACGTGGAGGTGCTCATGCTGGCGGAATTCGCCAGGATCCCCGTGGCCGAGGTAGCCGTCGGGTGGCGCGAGGTCACCGGGAGCAAATTGAATGTACTCCGTGATAGCATTGGCATGGCGTGGGGGTTAGCTGTTCTGCGGGCTGCTTGGTCCCTTGGTGTGTATAAACGGAGATAGTTCAACCCTATACTTTGTCCCGTACCCCCATGTATATCCCGTACGAGAGACATACGGAGTATTCTATTTCCATACGGAGTACACAAGCCGATTTAACTTTCAAGACATCTAAATTCTACCCAAGGAAACTGTCCCGGACGATCTATCGGAAGGTTTTGCCGTCTTGCCACTAGTACTGAGTCATTATCAGAAACATGCCAATTCTTGGGACAATGGCCAAGCCCATGGAAATTCAACAGCACTATGTGACGGAAACTATGAACGGCAGTACAAGACCTCGTTTGTCCACAGAGTAATCTCCGGAGTATGTACTTGGTTAAGTAGCAGGTACACTGCGGAATAGACTCAAATGGTGGGCCTTCACGGCCTGGTCCGGGATCGGTCAAACTGTAACTGTAGTCTGGGTTGGTTTGTTTCGGGCAAGGGCAAAAGAAAAAAAAGGAACTACTCCGTACAAAAGTTTACTGTTCAGATAGAGTAATGAATAAGAGTGTTTTGGACAATAATACTTTATATACAATGTACAATGGATTCTTTCCCAGCAACCATTGCAGTGCTCCCCAGTGTGTTTTGAAGATTTCTGGAGGAACAACCCCTTTGTTGGCCTGGGAATTGAGAATATGTTGGTAGAGGTTGGTGATTTTATTTTCATTGTCCTCTGTCATATTTAAGAGGTTGTGTAAGAGGTGCAGTAATTGGGAGTAGTAATCTGATAGAGACAATGTGAGGGTATGTGTGGTTTCTGTTTTCCAACTCTTCAGGACCATAGACAACAAGGCTGTTAGCATTATTTAAGATAGGTGGGGTATGATCACCAGTGCTCAGTTGAGGGTTGGCTAAGAACTTCGCATAACTGATCTATATCAAACTGGGTCAAACTGGGAGCTGTTTATAGACTCCAACTAGCAAACAGGCTTCTTGCTTGTCATATTTATGAATGTTGTAAGAAGAGCAGAGCGTGGTTTTATATCCCGTGGCACATTGTGCTTAATGAGACACCATATGCAACTGCAAGGGCTCAACCCATCATGGTGCCGTGCGCAGTCAGAACGGAATGTTCTTGGTTCTCACCGGCTGCCATGATTTGAATACAGCATTTTGTCTCATCCCAGGGGTTTTCGGCATATCAATATTTTCTTGGATGTGCTGGGTGCATCAAGACAGCATCCTTTACTGGATCAGAAAGCCTCTCAATCTGTCGAAGCCCCGGCGTCATCAAGTGGTTTGTCCAGTGGTACTCTGTTTTGGACATTTCGGAGGTTATGCAGGTATGTTCTATTCCATGTTATAGTTTCATCGCTCGTGGGACCTGGGTAGAAACAGTCATAACAAATTTGTCATCGCCAACACCGAACCCTTGCCTGAGCTAGGCTTTTGCTGTCGATGCTCTTAGGGGTTGCATTTGTTTGGGGGCTTGTTGCTCGAAATTGTGAATATACGGACCAGAAGATCACTGTGAGAGTCTGCCTTCGAAACATCCTCTCGGTTCATAGGCAGTGCGAATAACAACTCACGATTCTCCGCGTTCGGTGTTTTGTCTTCGTATCTGTCGGATTTCATGTGCGGGGATTGTGCCTTTATTCACATTTCGGAGCTTAGCATTCAAGATGGCCTGTATGTCGGGGGCTTGGCCGAACAAGCAAGACAAGTAGCGCCGTGATTGGTTTGAGAGCGAAGGCAGCTCATGGTCGTACTTGAGGTTGAAAGGCACAATGTGCCCTAATGCGGGCATCCTGGCCCTGTCCACTGTTTCTTTCGAGGTAATTCTGGTGAGCGAACCATGGATGATCATATGCCATGCTTTCTGGTCTCGCCATTTCCTAGGGCTCATATGGCTGCGGGCTGTCATGGCTTGGCCGAGTGACTCGGCAACTTCTTGCTCAAGTATGTATGCCATTGTGGGAGGTCTCCTCAGTTCCGCGACGATGTCGATGACAGTGATGTGGATAGCCGGTTCGACCAAAAAGGTACCATGACGCCAATCCAGTAAAGAATTAGGGTACTCAAGGTTGTATGAAGTCACATAGCTTTGGGGCCTCATCTCTCTCTTGCTTTGTAACCAGATCCTGAGATTGGCTTGAATCCTTGGCTGGATTGGTCAGTTCGTCAAATGGGTTTTTTGTACTAGGCATGACTCCAAGTCAACAAAGCTGTATAGATGGCAAAAGGTGGGTGGGACTCACAGGCTCATCATTGATTCAAACTGGCTTAGCAAGGGTACAGTACAGGTCAGGAAGCGAGGAGTAGAAAGTTGTGAAGATGTTAGATGATGGTTGTTTTTGGCAGATGGTGGCAGGTTATGGGTTTAAATGCATTTCTAGGGCTATGGACACAGGTCCGACATTATCAGGCCTTGTTTTGTTTACTACCATTGTCATTCTGGTTTCCTTTGTTTCTTTGCATTGTTATATGGGCTGATTCACCTAGTTTTGCGTTTGTTCCCTACAATAACCTGACATTTATTCATTATGTACTTGTTATTCTTGCTGCTACAGTGAAGGACTGGAGGCCTTTGAACCCCATTATTTTTTTCTTCTCTCTTTATCCTGTCCACCTTGGAGTGTCTCAGTCTATGTATATCCTCACAAGAGATTAATCTACCTAGTTCCACCTGGAAGACATATGAAAGGAAGACTGTAACCCTAATCAGGCATGCTGATACTATGCTGCATAAAGCTATTCACTTTTGATACTGTGTCCTCCTTCCTTTTTAGGACAGATCATTCTCTCTTTTTTTCGCATCTTCCGACCTCGTTCTGTTTCTGCTCTCTCTCGCCATCTTTGCCAGGGATCTCTAAGTTCATTTCAAGCTGACACAACGACAAGAAACTTTCCATGGATCTCTGCGTATCAGTTGAGAAATGTTGAGGTCAGGTTTGTTCGTCGCGGAAGCTGCCTGAACTGATCAGTAAGTCCTGTCACTTTTTTGGCAATTATTAAGTACTGATGGAAACTCGGCTCGTATTTTACGGGAGTATGCTTTGGTGGCTACACCTCCCCCGAAAACAAGCCCCTTGCGCGAACCCGAGTCGATGTAATCCTTCTCCTCACAATAGCTGAAAAGAAAAGGAATGTAATGAGCTCTTTTTCTTCTTCAGGTTGCTTTTTTGCACTATCATATTGTTCACCATGGATTATGTGAATAAACCATCAACATGGCCAGATTGTGCAGTCCTCAGTGTTGCTGCTCTTTTAGTAGCTGCTGGTATGGTACTACTAGTAAGCACAGCAAAGCAAAAATAATACCCCTGGTGCGCCACGCAGCAGCACTACCAACGCCATCAATGGCCTCAATCCATCATTTTTTGTGTATCTTCTGGATCTTCGTCTACAAGTCAATGTATCCTTACTAAGCATCAACCAATTCACCCCTGGTCAAAAACACAAAAACCACAACTTGCAGGGATTAAGATCTCATGTAAGAACAACCTCCTGAATCATCCAACATGTGAAACTATTGGTCCCGATGAGAACTTGCCGTCGTGTAGATTCCTGCCTCCTCGGCCCAGAAATCCACGGTTAAGACGGTTTGCCGGTGGAGATCGGGCGAAGTATACAAACTTCGGCCAAATGGTGGATGGGATTCCCATTGGCAGTTGGGTTCACGGCCAGGACGAATATCCAGCAAAAGAAACTTCTTCGAGAAAAAGTAAAAGTTTGTCAGCTTTTTGGTTCGGGCTGGATCCGTCCGCAGTCATAGTCGTCAGTCATACTATGTACGTAGTTATCAGGCCACTGGTTTTGCCGAGCGTTGGTGAGGCTGGCTAGTTGGATTCCGTAACTTATGACTGATCTGTGCTTTGTTAAGAGTTTTATTTTATTTTTTATTCTTATTTTTCTATTTTTTTATTTTGGTTTATTTTATATAATGGACGGGGGTGGCCTTTTTTTTTTTTTTTTTTCTTTTTTTATACATATAGGTCTATGCATCTGTATCACTTCAATCACTTCACCACGCAAGGCGTTCAGAGTTATCTAAGAGTTACGGTGTACTGCTATTTAAACCAGCTTGAATCATGGGAATGTCCGTGATGGTCGAGCCCAGTGCTCGCAATACTCGAATCATCAACCAAAGCAACATCAGCAACAAGAAGAACATGGCTTCACTAAACCAGTCCTCACATTTCCTCCGTCTCCCAACCGAACTACGCCTAAAGATCTACGAATATGCCCTATCCGTGCCCAATGAATATAGCATCGAACAACCCTTGATCGTGGTCAACGACCGCGGCAACGCCTTCACCTCTCGCGGCCGCTACCGCGCTCTCCAAATGAGTCCCAGCTGGGTAGGCGAAGACGGCACGACTCGCAAACTGCTCCGCGTGAACCGGCGCATCCACGACGAAGCCGAGGACTTCCTGTATTCTCACAACACGCTCTTCTTCCGCAACTCGTTCGATCTCGACCGGTTAGGCGACTTCCTCGACATGCTCAGCGAAACCGCGCGCAATCGCATCCGCAGCGTCGGGTTTGAGGTGTTCTTCTTCGTGCATTCGCAGACCGGAGTCCCCAAGCGGACCCTGAAACAGTACGAGACTGCCGGCCGGTTACTGCAGGAGAAGTTGCCGCGGTGGTCCAGTGTGCTGTTCTATCTCGATCCGCGGTTCTATTACCCCTCTGCGGCGGTGGGTGGGCGTGAGCTCTCGGCTCGGGGGGTGTTGTATCTGGCGACGAGGTTCGGGGCGATGCGCAAGGAGGTGCATTTCTTCCCTGTGCCGCCTGTTCATCGCCATGTTATGGAGGATGCGCAAAGACTGTTGGGACGCGGGATTCGGGGGTCGCAGGAGCGGCCGTGTCTGTGATTGTTGATTGTGATTTGGATCTTCATTTCGCTTCTCGCCACTCAGCATCACTTCATCTGGTATCCGTGCAGATATACGGAGGATGTGATACCACCATGCATGCATGCATACATCCATTTCGGGTGTTTATCTATACGGAGTAATATACATGGTGCAGGAGGATAGGACAGGATAGGACAGGATACGGTGCATTGGCGTTGGTTTTGTTGTTTTCGCATCTGGCATGGCGTTCTAGACAGTTGCATTTTGATATAATATCCAGCACTAATAATAATAATAATGAATGATGATTCCACTCACCTGCACTGTCTCTGCTGTTGGGCTGTTATTCGCCTGTCTTTGTTAGTTGGTTCTGTACGTGGTTTCTCCTCATCCATCCATTCTCTTCATCTTGCTTCACTTCATCCTTTATTCCTCCCAGCCAGTTAGTCGCTTCTCCAGCCCGTCAAGTTGTTTATTTGAATCCATTTGCCTTCTGTTCCGCTCTTCGTTCTCCTCGTCTTCTCCATATATCAATATCAACCTCGATGCCAGCTTAATCCCCCATTCACCCTCACCATGAAGTCGTGCCTAACAAAAGATACCTCCGGCCATGGAAGCGTCTACAAAGAAGTACGCTTCTCTCCGACCGTTACTCCCTCCCAATCCGTCGTCTCCGATATCCCCGCCATGAACCCCTCGTCGACGTTGGAAGCGGATTATATGGATCAACTGCGGTCGCTCCTCGAGCATCAACGGACGAACTTCGAAACCGAACGCGCAAAGGAAAGGCAACTCTGGGAGACAGAACGGGCGTTGTTGAAGTCGAGGATTTCCGAGTTGGAATCGAGCCTAAGCGGTAATAGTACTAGGGATAGAGGGGCGGTCCACAACCATAACCACCACCACCCGAACTCTGTACCAAACAACACCTCCTCGCAAGTGTGGGAGGGTTCCAGTCCTGCAGGTCAGCCAACAAGGGTATTCCACGAGAAGGGGAAATCGCTGGATGAAAGCAGTAGCACGTCGCTATCTCTGGACGAAGCCCTTTCGCCGCAATCCCGTGCGACGAGTGTACCGGTGCCGATTGAGAAGCTGGATAGCAAATTGGACGGTATCACCCTCAAGTCAAGCGCATTGCCGCCAGAGGTTGTCGCCCGGGTGATGACACCGCCCTCGCCTTCGCCTCCACAGTCGCCATCATCGTCGGCATCGCAGGAAACGCCGCCGCCGTCGCAGAAGTCCCCTGCTGAGCATAAGCATACACATACACATATCCTCAAGCTCAAGCTGGAGGAGCTTGGTCCGCCGGATAAGAACTTGACAAGGGACGCGGGTCATACGCCCATGGCGGCTGTCGTCGATGCCACGCCCAGCGATGCGAATGAGGCGGATGAGGAGGAGGTTGGCCACCCTACCGAGAAATCAGACTCCTATTTTCCCGATTTACCAGAGGATCCAGCGCTGAAAGGACCCCTCTCCCTGCTTAACGAAGAGGAGCACGATAGAGGGTTTCTAAAAGAGTTGAATCAGAAACTTCTGGATGAGACCAGACAAGCCCCTTTTAGCCCTTCGTCCGATAACCCCTCGGGCCAGGAAAAGGATGTTGAGACTCCGACTCAGGGTGAACAAGAGCCTGAGTTGAAGTTTAAGGATACGACGAATTTTGGTACTGCTTTTGGCGAGTCGAATTGCGGAAATGTTGGGCCGTGATATGCTACTCTTTGCATACATACACATACGCATACAGCATGGATTTGTTCTGGTTACTATTATGGCTATGCAGCCTTAAGGGTTTGAATATTTCCTGGCGCAGGGTTTCTTTTCTTTTCTTTTCTTTTTGGAGCCTTTTGGGGATACCATATACGAAGTACGATGTCTTATGCCCCTTTAGCTGTTGTCAAGCCAGCCACCTTTTTGACTACGAATGTAAGACTTGTTAAAATAAATCAGAATATGATTGGGCTTGATTTGATGCCCTTCCTTTGATTCTCCTCGAACTACCTCCCTTGGGTAGTTTCAGGTTTCAACCTCTCCTTGCATAAAACCGTTGCAGCTTACAGCTTTGACTTACAGCCCCCGGGTTTTTGTCACAAAGTCTATCCCCAGCTTGCATTCAATGCAGCTCAATTTCTACGAAGTGCATATACTGCTGACCTTTGCAGTGACGTTCCGTGTTGCCCTGGTTTGACATGACTTGCTTTCTGACTCAACAAGGGTTTCTTTTCCACTTTGCAGCCCTTGTATAGTCCCCTCTAGGGCTTTTACACAAGGATGGATATAGGTATCCCTTGGCTTCATGGTGTTTCTCTGCTTTGGTGGTTCTGGATGAATACATAAAGGCGAAGAAAGTCGTTGGATTTGGTTTCTTGCTCCAGACATCAGCAATCTCTCTCATACATTCAAAGGATTCTTCCTCAGTCAAAAGGCAACCACACTATCTATACATCTGATTCTTAACAATCTATATCTCACCATGGTTTACAAAACCGGCCTGCTATGCCTCTTCCTGGCCCTCAGCCCTGCCTCTGTCCTATCAATCCCAATGCCCGAGGTAAGCCCTACTATCCTTCCCATTCCCTAACCCAATCATTCAAGACAACCATAACCTAACATGATAACAGACTACTCTCCACCCCAGAGACGACATCTCCGGCATTAACACCAACATCGACAACGACGGCCCCTTCTTCAACTCCAACTCCCTCGAGCAAGAAAACCCAGACGGCACCTCGTCGTCCTCCTCGAATACCAATGTCGGTATCCCCGGTGGTCCATTTGTTAATCTCTACGATCACCACGACGAAAAGCCGTCGTCGTCGTCTGTGATTCCTAGTGTTACCCCGTCGCCTACGCCTACGTTTACTCCTACGCCTACGCATACTCCTACGCCTAGCTCGACTTTCACACCCACGCCTACGCCCACGGCGAGTTACTCTCCTCCGCCCCCGCCTCCGGTTGTTGAGGTGCCTGAGCCTGAACCTGAGGAACCTGTGGGAGAGTGTCCGGTTGAGGATG
This sequence comes from Androctonus mauritanicus, assembly GCA_011317285.2. NCBI lineage: Eukaryota > Metazoa > Arthropoda > Arachnida > Scorpiones > Buthidae > Androctonus > Androctonus mauritanicus. Next base: position 21,326 of record WUQG02216637.1, read on the forward strand.
AATCCGAAGAATGTCCCTGCGAAGAACGGTTCTCGTCGTTGGAGGAGAAGTTGGCGAGGATTTCGAAGCAGTTGGATGAGATGAAGACTTTG
>WUQG02216748.1:0-21415 GCA_011317285.2 Androctonus mauritanicus
CCTAAGGTTTATAAACCTTCAGGATTCCTATAATAGAAAATCTTCAGGATATAGGATTCTTATAATAGGAAACCTTCAGGATTCCTATTTATAGGAATTATATTATTAAAATATTGGGAACTTTTACGAATCCTGAATGTTCCTAAAGGAACCTTTAGGAATTAAAGAACCTTCAGGATTCCTAAAAGTTCCTAATATTTTAATCTCAAAAATTCCTTTAGGAATTTTTAAGATTAGAATATTAGGGTTTTAAACTATTTTGGGATGGTTGGATTTATCACCTCGTTTATCAGAAAATTTGGCATTTAGGGAGTTTTAGACATAAGTTTCTAGAAAGATAAGTTAAACTAAATACTAGAGATAAACCAAATATTCGTGGCAGCCGAATGGAGACGTGACGATTCAAAATAAGACGAAATATGTCCAGAAAAACAATCAATTTTCGCGTTCCTTAACGCGAATATATTAAGAAGATTAACGAAAAAAAAACGTTGTATCGGCATAAACGTTAAGTGTCCGATGTTAGAATTTTCGAGAGAGGATGAGCATTTTGTCATTATAAAAAGGAGCATTCCTTTATTTCCTATCAGCGAATGGCAGAGAGGCCACGATAAGAATTACAGTACTAAGCCGTGACCTTTCTTGGACTATATTTTCCTCAACTGCCAACCCCGAAAAAGGTATAAATGGATCCTTTGTAAACTAAAGTTTCGCGTCTTCCCAGGATCATTAATCAGATTCAAAATTTATCGAATGATTAAGGTTAAGTAGGGGGAAAGAGAAAGAGAGAATAATAAAAAAAAAGAGAAGAGCTTGTCGGATTTCCCAGGGATACATAATCCTTAGTTGGACGGATAGGTCAGATTCAAATTACATTTTACAACAACCTCTTCCATGTAAGGTTGGCTAATGGAAAAAATTGTAGAAGGTTTATATAAAGCGATCTTAACTCGATCAGAGCCCATAAGAATCTTGAGGCTACTGCTCCGTAACCAATTTTTATGTAGTCAAGGTTAGTTTAATGCCCTTTTGAATAGGTCTATATTTTATTTCTTCGCTTCTTTTGTCAGACAGATTCAACCTATGATTTTGCCTGTTTCGGATGAGAAAAATCTTTTATTTCTAAAAAGAAATAGCCGAAATAATTTTTAATTTTATATCTGTGAGAAAAAAAAATCATCTCATTTTTGTTCCTGTAGTAGTAGTAGTAGTAATGGTCTATATATCCGTCCTATGTTGGTGTTATCGTTTGTTCGTGTTTTTTTAGCAGTCGAAGTTATAATAATCGTTGTTATAATATACGCTGGTTAAATTGTGGTGAAATATCTGATTTTTTTTTTTTAAATTATGAGAAAATTACATAAAAGAATGAAGGAAAAAAAATGAGAAATGCGGTGTTACATAACCATTTGACCAAGTTGTTTCAATCTCTATTTCTCGATTTTACGACAGTTTTTACGCTAAAAAATGATTATTATTTTTACCATAGGTGTAATCATTATAATTCGTTTCCTTCTGCAGTTTTTCCCGGTCATTTATAACAGAAAATAATCCCTTCCATCGCCTGTTCTTCCAGTTTCCTCCTCTTCTTTCTAATCCTCTTTTTTTTCCCTGTATTTTTAAACATAAGCCTTCAATTTAATATTCATTTGCCCTGATTTTAACTCCTTCTTTGTTATCTTCCTTTTTTTTTTCCTTATACTTTCGTCCTTTATTGAAATTTTCTCGTTTTAAAAGAATCTAAACTTCTTCCTCCTCCTTTGAACCTACATGAAAAAAATTAATTAATTGTCCGAAAGATAATCACTTTATCTAAAAATTTTACATTGTTAAACAACATAAATCTCTTGAAATCTCGTTACACCGTTTTAAATATTCGCCAGGCATTAATTTTACAGGTGAATTAAACCATTTATTGTCGAAAAATTATAAAATTTTTGATGTCTTGTAGGGGAGAAACAATAATCAGAATAATTAAATTGTTTATAATCCTTTTCTAATTAATTAAGTTATAAAATTTACAGTTTACAAAACCATTTTTCGAGTTTTTTTTGCGACTACAAAGAGTCCTTACAAGCGATTTAAATCCGTCTATCTCTCTATTCAGAAACCATAACTTCGTGTATAACGCGAGCTGAATGAAGTGCGACCGTCTCGACAATAATTCGATGAAGTATATATATAAAAAAAAACATTAAAGTGTGTTAAAAATCATGTGCATGTTTGAGCCTTACTAACTTGTCTAATCGTTTATATCCTCCACCTTCTAGAATTGAATGAATAGACCTAACCTTCTATGTAATTTTTATTTCTCTATTCTATTCATTCCTGCAGTTTCCCTCTACTCGTTCTTGCATACTGCATATTCCTTTCTGTCTCCACGTACGCATCTAAAAATCTTTTTGTTCGACTACCATCATCATATACAATATTTCGTTCGAAATTCTTTCGTCTTTAAAGCTTTCTGATAACAGATTCGCGCGTAAAAAAAAAAAAAAAAAACTCTTTTATCCGATAAAAAAAAGAGAAAAAATAAATTAAAATTTAAAAGGATTATTACAGTTATCCTTCCAGAGCCACACCTTTCTTTCAAGGTTCATTTTGAAAGCAATTACTCGGATATCATTAATAATAAAAGACGTTTAGCATTGAGAAAGCGCTACTACTCAGTTCTCTTTCGAGTATTTATAGCTTACATTCTTCTCTATCTTTCGCATTTTCACGCTCCAAGTTTCGACCGTGTCTTCTTTCTAAATGTTTTTTTTTTCTCTCGTAATCTACTTATATAGGGTGTGGTTTAAAAAGTTTCTTTTCGTAGGTGAAACGAGAGAGAGAGATACCAATCTGGGTAATATGCTTAAGAAAATACTTTTTTACGCTCTAGAAATATATAAATAACCGTAATAATAATAATAAAAAAAAGATCCAGGCATATAGCTTTCACTTTATTTATATATTTTCTAGTCTATATTTATCTCCGGTAAAGTAATACGGTGTTATACGTAGGATAGAAACATTATCTGCGTATCCCTCATCGTGTGAATGAAAGTGACGTCAGCAACGACCTTATTAATAGAATATTTCTCTTACTACGGAAGGTTACGTAATACTATGGAGAAGTTTTTATTCGAGATGAAAGTCGTAGGCGCTTTTTTTTTCATTTTCGGGGTTTAAATGTCCCAGACGAAATTTCCTGGTGAGAAAGAGAACGTTCTCAGAGTGTTTCAACGGTCATTCTCACAGGCGTACGCGTGTTGGTCACGTGTCACACACACCACCCGTTCACGTGACAGTCGGCCGTTCTCGTCACCTAACGAATATTGGCAAGTAGCATGGGAACCGCTATAAACGATCATTTCTCTGAGAATTCGTAAATTTCTCCCCATTCCCTCCTATTAAAAAAAAAAAACCGCCATTTTTAAAATCTTAAAAAAATATTTATAAACTGTAACAAAAATGAGTCTTGTCCTATTTTAATGGCAAGAGTAACAAAAAAAAGTGTCAGTTAAAACGTATCATTAGACGTTTCACGTGACTACATGAATCTCGTGACTGCATGATTTTCGTTCTGTGATTGGCAAAACGGTAGCTACGTCGAAGAAACCTCTGATAAAAGCCGCCATTTTTTTTTTTTTAAATTGTTATTACGACTTAAAAACTATATACATAGTAGGTTTTCTTCTTCTTCGTAAATCGAAAAATAAACGAGTCATTAAAAGACAGTTTTGTAAATAAAAAAAAATTTTTCTCGACCTATACTTTTCCATCGACAGCAGATGTTATTTTCTCTCCATATTTTATATATACTTCAGGCTCAGTTATGATTGTTTTGTGGCCGGCCAATTGTTAAGAATTATTGACCCTGCCTTACCTCAAGGCAGAGGAGATATAAAAAAAAAATAAGCAACCTTGTATATCATAAGACGGCTCCTCTTTGATACCTACTTACGACTACAGATTCGTTCCTTAGAGGTGAGACGTTTAATAATTTACCTAAATTATTCCCGGGTTGGAATTTTTATAAAATTCTCCATCGATTCTAGTCTGGTCCTAATTACAGACTTGTGTCAATCTAGTAGGGTCTAATGTTATAAAACTTGTGTTGGGTATATAGCCCGGGGAGGTTCTTTGCCACGAAACAAAGCACCTGCTCTACCCATCATTTTCAGAAGCGTCCGTGATGGTATGTGATCCTGTATTGTGTTTCCAAATTAGCAGGTGCTAGAACACACTGTTTATCACAAAAAAGTATGTCTCTCTCTCTCTAATGTCAACCTATATAGTTTATTTACACGGTGGATACGATTTGTATCCCGGTGTGTGTGTATGTGTGAGAACACAATTAACAAAATATCGGGGTATTTTCTCACGTACGGCGAGAATAATGGCAGAAAACAAACTTTTAATACGTCCCAAACGATAGATTTCTGTTTACAGTCCAAACGTGGGAACAAGTGGAGGGAATACAAAGCCACAAGATAGCGAGCAGTATTTTTTTCCCACGAATTCTAAACACTACCTCGGTACATTGTCATCTTTCCTGTAGGAGGTGCTTCGATGGAATTCCAGCGACGCGCTCTCTCATTGGTCGAACTTTCCTGTTCGGTCCGACATGGATGACGTGGTAACGATCCTGCTACAAAACCCGGCGGATTATTATTCACATGTTAGTTACGAGCTTGGTTTGCCTGGTGAATCTTGTTCTTAAAAAGTGTTTTTTTTTTTTAACACTGGACTGGATAAGATAATCGGAATGAGTACGGCCGAGGTGGAGAACAACTCGTACCACGACGTATTTCAGAAGGCTCTGAGACAGGGAGATACGAGTGAATTACAAAGGATACTGCAGACTAAAAAAGGTTTTAATGTGAATTCGTACGATCACGAAGGCCAGACGCCGTTACATCATAGCTGCTTGGATGGTAATCTAGAATTGGTGAAACTGTTAGTGAAATTCGGAGCGGATGTCAGACTAGCTAACCGAGACGGATGGAGTGCTTTGCATATTGCTGCTTATGGCGGACATCAGGATATAGCTCTTTTTCTCATTTCTAACACAGAGAGATAGGACTCTGTCGAAAAGGATTCTAGTTATCACGAAGTAGGTACGATAATTCTAAATTATTCCTTGTCAGTGCCATGTCCCAAACAGCAGTATTAATTTTGTGAATCTCGATAATATAGTGTGTGACTGTACAGGATCCGACTTAACAACAACATTTGAATTTTTTTCCTCCTTTTTTTTGTACGCACAGAATTTGTGTAACTTATTAGCTAGTATTGAAATATATCATCACGAATATATTATTATTATTTTTTTTTTTCTGAATGAATGTGATAAGTTTAAATGTAATAAAAAAAAAAGTGTACAGAAATGATGTCTCTTGGTATTTGGATATACAATGTTTAAGGTTGTTTTTGGGATGTAGAAAAATAGAGAAACAGTCATCCCTGTGAGAGAGTTACGCGCTTGTTTTTTGAGTAGAACGTATTCTTGGTCGTGGGAATAAGTAAATACGCGGTTTGGCATTCAAAATACTTGAAATCTGTAATCACGCTGTGAGCAAGAACAAGCATTCTCGTGTAGTGTCGTACCCCCTCTTGGTGCAAAGGGGATGACGACAGGATTATTGACAGGAGAACAGTCTACCAGACAAGTTCCGGGATTGAATAAGTTCTAAAAAAAAAAAAAAAACTCGTTCTGTTAAAACTCCCGAGGGTTGTCTCTATTGTGGCCTAGTTTTTTTTTAAATCAGTCTATAGAGAAACCTTCAATAGAAGACCGAAGACATTCCAGTTACTGAATAAAAATTCCGTAGCTTAAAATAATCGCGTGGTGACGGTTTAAAATATCGCGAAACGTCGTTTCCCACCGGCGATTCTACGTCGTCTGTTACGTAAGTTAACATAGGAGTCTCCCTATATAACCTTATTACATCCATTTATCTGACCTAGACCAGGATGATTGTGAGAAAATTTCGACGATGCAGCTACTGTGGGAAAATACGATGGCGCGTAGCAGTACTGCTTAATGCTGCCATCTATCGCGGAAATCGAGAAGTAAAATACGTCAAAACACTTAATAATAATAATACAAAAATACTTCTACCGGTTAAAATTCGAATGAATAAATGACGTCTATTTTGCGAAATTGCAGAAAAATTTCGATATCATTCAAGTATGGAAAAACGATCTGTGGGAAAACTTGGAAGCTCCGATAGAATCAAGCAACCAAGCAGAAACATCTCTGTCCCACTAACACACATGGAATTATATTCACAGGGGAAAGAAGCCCGCAGGCTCGAAATTAAACAGAGGAACTCCGCATCACCGAAGTGCTCGACCAAATAATGTTATAACTACCAACACTTTCCTTTTCAAATTATAAAACAAACTTTTCCTCCAAGCATAATTTTATTCTTCCTTGAGATGCATTAACATTAATCTGGAACAGAAAACGACATCTTTAAATATTTTTAATAATATCCGAGAGAGAACTTTCTGACGTTCTTCTTCTGTCCTCTTCGTTTTTCACTTCTTCTTTTTTCGGTTTGGTGCTTTCTTTGGGAATTAGGAATCTATCGCGCCGGTTGGGCGCTACCCGAAACGTATATTCAACTTCCTCTTCTGGCTTTTTAAGTCCTTTTTCGTTCTCGTTCTTCGACATTCTATACGTAAAAGTACATACGATTAAACTAGATTAATTTAAAAAAGTAGTTCAGAAGATAGAAGTTCTGTATCAGTACGCGATCGCCATTAACACAGTCAGCGCGCACACGTCGAAAACGAAGATTAAAAACATAAAACGTGCGAGTTAAATGTTCTTACCTGATTGCCTTTTATTCAGACTTGTTATGAATCACTTCTGTATATAGCGAAGTTGCTACGATATTACGTCTCGATGTCGAAACAACAAAAAAAACCAGTTAATCTCGCACGTCATAAGCATAAACAAAAATTTTAACCGGAATTCTTTCCTAAAGGATATCCTCATTGCAAAAATCTTTTTGTACAATTATCAATAAACATTAATTCGTCATAAATCTTATAAAAATTATTATATTAAATAGTTTTAAACTGGAATCTTAACGAGCCGGTTTCGTTAAAAAAATAATAATAAAAAAATAAGACATTTTATCGACACTCTTGGAAATCTTGAACTAGATTTTTTCTGGATCGTCTATCAATCGCCTACGAGAAAACAAATTTTCTGATTAAAAAAAACACCCAACAGTTATACAGCGATGAAATTTTAAAAAATCATTAACAAAACCAACCCTGTAAGTGTCTACCATTCTCTGATGTCTCGCCATTAATTCTAACGGGGTTAAGTTGACGAGAGAATCTTTGTCGTGCATTTGCGGACAATCAAAAACTTCTTGATCACATTTAGAAGTTACCCTATTAAGAATCGTGCTAAATATCTTTAATATCTCTATAACATATAATATATATATATAATCTTACTTGTAAATGGGAGATTGGTGATCTCGAGTGTGCGAAATATCCAATTCGGAATCGCTATAACTTTTCATTGATTGCAAGAAGAGACGACTCGGATTTGGCTTGGTATAGACAAAAGGAGTGGTTACAAAAGGCATTTTTTTATTCGTTTCCCTTTCTGAAGAACGGTTTGAGATGATAACAACCGGATCCAATTCCTCCATCTGCCAAAACTTTCATGTTTACTAATGTGCACTCCATAGAAAATATAAAACTTATTCCTCACATAAAAAAATACGGATATAATATCGTAATACTTACACAAATATCGTATGTGCTACTTCTTTTCTTGCGATATGACTTAATAAGGCAAAGAGTAACCAAACATATTAATATCAATACGATCGGAATGGCTAGAGAAGCTCCATAAGCTATAAAACAAAGATTAATAAACAAACTTATGTTATATAGATTTATGTGACCACTAAGTTGTTAGATTTTTACCGTATAAAAGAATTTTTTCCGGTTCTTTTCTAGAAGCGGCTGTGGATGAAGTCTCTCTAGTAATTCTCAAATCCCAAGAAACTCCGTCGGATAATCCCAGCAGGATTAACGAAAATATATTCACTAAACAAGAACCTAACAGGATTTTCTTGGACGAATTCGCCTAATATTGTAAAATTTTTCAATAACTATTAAAAAAAAAAAATCATACAAACTAAAAATATAGACGAATATTTAAATGTCTAGAGGTGTAATTTAATGATAGAGTTAGTCATAAAATTATATTTCTAAACATGGCGTAACTTTATAAATTTCGTTTTTAGATCTTGAAGCTGTTTGTACGTTTCGTTTTAATTGCGCAATATTCAAAAGAATTAAGAGTTATTGTATACAGGTACCACGAAATAAATGATTCAAACTTTAGAGAATTAATTACGCAAAATATATATAAATTACTTTAACATTTTTCGGTGGTAGCTTTCTTTCTTCGGAATTTCTTTCTTCAAATTGCCGTTTTTGTTTCGGTTTCATGAAGAGAACTCCACCAATTGTGAAATTCTGAAAAAATAAATAAATAAATAAATTAGACATTCGCTGAAAATGAGAAAATTAATGATGGCTGCTCTTTTTTTTTTTTTTTTGCTTATTTGCATAACGAACGATTACGGAAATTTCGTGTTTTCGCTCGAAAGTGATAAAATTATATAAAATTTTTACTCACTCCTACAGCGGCTATGGTTTCCCAACCTGCTATAATCAAAACACTATTAAACTTAAAGAAGAAGAGAGCGGTGACAGTCTGAACAACTCCAGAACCTAAATGTACGAAACCAGCAGTAAACAACACGCATTTTGGATTTTTCGTTATCGTTTTTTCTTGTTCGACTATTTCCATTTCTTCGTTGTAAAAATTATATTAATTTTAAATTAAAAATGCAAAGAAATTAGTATAAAAATAAATTATTGATAGTAAAAAAAAAACAGCTTTCTACTATAGTATTCGCATCGGTATTTCCAATCATTAACCGACGTCTATTTGCCAAATAAAAATCGAAATAATGTATTTTCGGATCTAAATATGGTTTAAGATGTAATTTCCCAACTGTAATTTTAATTATTATTTTAATAAAAGATCACAGCTAATTTTAAAATTGAATTTAATATTTTTTTTTTTTTTTTTTTGGTTTGTACAATGGTGACGTCATGTTCATTTAAGTTTTTTTTTTTTCTTTAAAAGCTAATTTATATTAAGATTTTTCTTAAATTAGATTAAAATATAATTAATAATTATTAATAATTATAAATTATAATTTAAATTATAGTATTATTTAATAAAAAGTTTTGTTTACATGAATATATTATACCGGTTTAATGATGGCGGCTTCTACTCAGACACACGCTTTGTCGTTCAAAGTTTTAGCCACGTGTTCGGTTTCTAAAGCTAGATCATCGGTATTATCGTTGCCTCATGCTGATGTAGAAACTCCAGTTTTCATGCCTGTGGGAACTCAAGGAACTCTAAAAGGACTTCTTCCCGAACAAATTGAAAGGCTTCGTTGCAATTTAATTTTGGGGAACACTTACCATCTTGGTACTAGACCGGTAAGTATTTATCGATTGTATTCAATATATTTGTGTCATTTATATTGTTTATATATATTGAATTGGTGTTTATATAAATAATATGTTTATGGTATTTGAGTAATAATTTTATAACCAGTAAAGACGAGATTTGTATACTATAAATACAAAATATTTCTTAGCTCACTTTGTATAATTCAATTCTTATAAGATTCCTATGCGATTTATTAATTTTATATACAGAACTCTATAATTTTTAAAAAATATTATTGATATCAGTCAAAATATAGCCTATATCAAACTGAACTAATATGACAATAATTTATTCAACTACATTAGTATTGTATATAGTTTCGTTTTAACGTAATCTTTATTATATTTGATATTCAATTCTTTCCATTGATATCAAATACTATAATAGTAATTTCAATTTATCCTATACCTGTTTTTGATCTATACATATATGTGACATTTTGGTATACCAATATTTCATAGTGCATATCTTCAATAGTGCAAAGTGCTAGTGCTATCATTATACATTACATAGTGCTATTATTACACATTACATAAAGCATAGTGCTATCATTACACATTACATAGTGCATAGTTCTATCATTACACATTACATAGTGCATAGTGCTATCATTACACATTACATAGTGCATAGTGCTATCATTACAATTGTAATTTAGACATGAATTTAAAAACAAATATGATATTACATTAATTGGAAGAATGTATTAATATTGCTTGTATAGTGCTTATTCTGAATCTGTTCTAAAATTTGTAATTTACTGATGAGAGCTTAAAATAAATCCAAAAGCACTTTAAATTAAAATAATTTGTAGTTTATTGGAACATTTAAGTGTGTAATGTTTTTCCCCTGCTTTAGAGCTATTTTGAACTCAAAAATATAATTGCTAACTAAATCAAAAAAATAGTGTATTAACACACAGCTAATTCATGTGAAACTTGTGCAAATGGCATTGCATAAGTTTTATATGAATTAGCTGTATGTTCTATATTTTGGCTATTCAAACTTTAATTACAGTATAGATAAACAATTTTCATGATATTTGCATTACAAAACAATATTCTATATATATATATAAATATATACTGTATATTAATATAATAATCAAAATATTGTATCATTTTAAACCAAAAAGAAAAAAATGAAAACCTTTATAACCAATACTAATATCTATTTTTTCCATAAGAACTTAAGTTCAATATGCATGATATTTTCAAAGAACATATCCCTTATGAATATAGAGAATATTAAAATTATACTTCACAATTATCTTTTGTTTGTTTTTTTAATTTTTTTCTGTCTTATTAATATTTTATATATAAATAAGAATTCTAAGAAATAAACCTAAATATTAATATGCATTAATTCTATTTTAATTTTTAATGATTCCTAATAAATACTCAACTTATTTAAATAAAAAAGTTTGAAAATATTATGTCATTTCATAAAAAATTCAGGTTTCTTTCTCACAAAGTATGAAGTATTATTATTACTGTACATATACAAACTTGTTTTATTAGTCACTTTCATTATTATAACCTGTTAGAAGTCAAGTCTTTATGTATTTAGAAATATTTATTTTCAAATAAATATCATGCAAATATGCTATACCATTTATTTAAAAAGGTTTATTTGATTTATTTAATTATGTTATAGAGGTATTTATAAATATGAATATTACTATGATAGTATTTATACATAATTTTGAAAATCTCTAATAAACAATTAGTTTAATGATAAAATGTTTATTTGAAAGGAAATATTTACTATTATTTAAATACTGCAATTTTATGCAGTTTTTAATTCAAATAAATACAATATTGTTAATATTTATAATAAATTTAGAACTTTAATTACTGTAGATATTTATTATAAAATATATTTTAAATAGTTGATAATTAGTCAACTCAAATTGGAAATATTACTAATTTAAATATTTATAATACTTTAGTTGCAAAACACTAGAGATGATAAACTTATTAGAATATGTGGATCAAAATGAGAATTTTTATTATTGAGATATTTAATCTGATTTTGAAATAATGAATTTTGGTCTGATTGTTTAAACATAGTCTTTCTATGTATGATTAATGGTCATAATATGATAAGCCATAACACAATATTTAAATGATAACCATACCAATTCTTAATTTTTTAATTCATCTAGATATTAAGTTGGCATTTGTCACATAATATTTTTGTATCATTATAATGCTTTTTTCTTTTACTAAATACAATTCATATATTATTAAAAGAATTAAAATTAAGCATAATGCTATTTTTCTGCAATGAATTTTCATGTTTTCAGGTGATTTAAACTGAAACACTAGATGCATTTTCTCATAAGGATAGCATTTATGTATAATGGGGTCATTTTCTAGAACTTAATCTTGATATATATGTAGAATATTTACTATAATTATATTTAGATTTTCATATCCATTAGATTGAATTTTCAAAACTTTTATACTTAACGTAATTTATTCTAGGGTCCAGACATCTTAAAAAAAGCTGGTGGTCTTCATAATTTTATGGGATGGAAGAAAGCATTATTAACAGTAAGAAACATATATCACTTATTGTTTTCAATAAATATATTAGGAATTAAATTATATGTATTATATACAGAGTATACAAAAAAGTCCGAAATTATAGAGAAGTTTTATTTATTCATTCTGTCTTTTTCAGATTAATTAAATGACCTAAATATTTTCAATTTTTCTTTCTGAGACTATCTTAAAATAAAAGTTTATTTTGTCAAAATCCAAAACTCACTGCATATGAAAGAGTAAATTATTACTTGCCACAATGTTAATCCTAATATGCTTTACCAATTATAGAATAACATGGTATTCTGTTTGCAGAGGTGTCTAGAGGTTAAAGAAAAAAATTAATATTGAATATATTATATGAAAATCTTTGCAATAAATGGTTAAAAAATAAAATTTTCCTTATTTTCAGACTTTTTCTTATTAAAACTTTTACATATATGAATATTCCATTTTCTTTTGAGATTTTAAAAAATTCAAAAATTGTATAAAATTTTAAAAATTAAATTAGTGAAATAATCTAATGTGCTCAACACATTAGCTTCACTAGGATAAGACTATTTTTTTTAATTTAATTTTTAAGTTCATCAAAACTTCTTGCATATATTAGAATATCTGAAAAAGGTCCAATTATTAGGATTGTTTTTAGATACTCTAATACAATACAATACTTTGATACAATCAGTTAACATAAACTTTATTAGACATTATGCAGAGTGTTTGGAAAATAACTGTCACCTATATATGTATCATAGTAATATAAGTGCACAGTGACTTTCCAAATACCCTGTAGTATTTATAATCTATTGTATAAATTTTAAAATCCTTTTTGTAACTTATATTAGTTCAAAAATGTGATGGAAATATAATGAAAATTAGTAAAAATTAAAATTATATGAATTACTTTCATATGAATGATTTGGATATAAATTTTGTTTCAGGAAATTATATTGAGCATAAATTCAAGATACATTTATTTCTTAGCAAGATACATTCATCATATATATGATTAAAATTCAAGATATATGTATATATATATATATATAGGGTGCTCCAGAATGACATGGACATACTTATAGGGGAGGTAGAACGGTTCAAAAGAAGCCATTTTTGTCTAGTCAACATAGTACTAAAGTGCTGTATAATCAAATTATTATTTGTAATATTAATACAATAATTTAACTTTCATAATTATGAAAGGACTAGCAAGATATCTGGCATTACTTTTGAATTTCAGGTACATAATACAGGTTATTTGACAACTCTTACTCTATCATGATATTGGACATTTGGTATAGTTATTAATAATAAGAAGTGAAAACTTAATTTTAGACAACAAAATGAATTTATATGTTAGATTAGTATGAATTAAGCCACATCACATGATATACTTTTGTTGGTCACCACTTTTAGAGCCCACCACAGGCTGGCCAACACCCATGTCTAGTCTATTGAAAGATCAAAAAATGGCTTTCAGTGGGACAGGCCTGGATCCCATTAATTTATAAGCTATATGAATAAGCTTACAATTAATCATGCAGAAGTATCATTTTACCATTATAATTCATTTATTATAGCATTTGGAATGAATTCCTGATCACAATATCACATAACAGTGATGTTTTGTTACGTTATTTTGAATTTGGATGTGACTCCAAAAGATTTGGAGTAGAGCATTTTGAATGATATTGCCATTCAAAATGCTCTACCCCAGAGCAATCTTGACTCATGGTAGCCCATGTTACCCACAAATTGAGGAAACTCTCCATGCAAAATTTGGTTTCAAGGGATTAAGCAGTGTTAGAGCATTTGTGGAATAGACAAACATTGCATTTTATATATATAGATTTGAATTTAATTGCAGTATAAAATTTTTAAAAAAATCTTTTCAGGATAGTGGAGGATTTCAAATGGTTTCTCTAATAAAGCTATCTAAAATAACAGAAGAGGGAGTAGAATTTATTAATCCATATACAGAAGAAAAAATGCTACTTTCTCCAGAGAAATCCATAGAAATTCAAAATATTATTGGAGCAGACATAGCAATGCAGCTTGATGATGTTGTTAGTAGTACAGTAAGTGGTCCAAGAGTTGAAGAAGCAATGCATCGGTATGAATGACTTTATATTAATATATGTCTGTTTAATTAAATTCAAACTTTCATTTATTATTATTTTAATAGTTTTGCCAATGTAATGAACATCATTTTTTTCCATTTAGATTTTTAATTTCAGTGTTTGAGATATAAAAATGTTTGTTCTTATACATTTTTTTTATTATTAAATATCAGTATTGTAAGCATTTTAGAAAAAAGTTTATATTTACTTTTCAGTATTGATTCCTGGAATACAACACTAATCATTTTGAAAATCAATTTTCTACATAAGCTGTAAATACAAAATGATTGAAAATAGAAAAATATCTTTAAATTTAACAAAAAAATTTAAGTTTAATAAAAATTAAAAAAATAATCCTACTTATATTAAAAATTTTTAATGACAGGATACCCAATACTAACGATATGAAAACTGATGATATTGAAGATTTATAAATAAAGTGGAGATGGAGCTTTAAAATATAAATATATGCATATTGAAAAATAATAAATTATATATGTTGATTTCATTATCCTAAAACAGTAAGATAGTTCAATTTATTTAAGTTGCTGAAAGTAATGGCTTTTAAGCATTTTCAGCTGAAGTTAAAAAAAAATCAAAGATGAAATCTTAGATTTCTAAGTTTTGTAAATTAATATCTATATATAAAATAGGAAAATATTTTATTCACTATTTTAAATAATAATACTATATTTTAATGATTGAAGACATTCTCTTAAAATGCTATAAAATCTGAATAGTTTGAAATGAATAACAGTTCACAAAAACTTCAGACTATACAGAATTTCTGTCTCCATTGCCTATTTCCAGAATAATATATCAAGTTGTTAGAAACTATAAAGAAAGAAGGCTCAAAAAATGAGATATGGAATTTATAAAAATCCTATTTAGGATTGTAATTATAGAAGAAATTATATAAGAATTATCAGAAAAATGATTAAAGGCACAATAAAACTACCCAAAGCTGATATTTGGAATAATAAAAAATTATAATGTTTACAAAAGCAGTGCAGCACGATATTGCAGATACTCCTTGACTTACATAGTTGGATCATTTTGCAAAATTTTACATAAATCAAAACTTACATATGCCAGAGTATACTCTATACCCTGGATGACAACTTTATGTCACTACAAGCCATATAAGAGAATCTAAAATACTCGAGAGCCATAATCAGTTTTTCAGGATAATCTTAACCAATGATTTCAAGTTTCAAAGTTGTTTATTATATATTAATATTTCATGTATATTTATTTTATATAGATACATATTATTTTTTACAATAAATGAACAAATTAAAATATATTTTTAAAAAATTAAATAGGTTTTGCATTGCCTCTTTGTACCCTTATGAGTGGTAAAAGGTGTTTATTTCTTAAAAAGAAACATAAAGGTTCTGCTTCATACTAACTATTACTTGTTCCTAGTATTAAGCTGCATTGAAATAACAAAGAGCCACATGCAGTTTGTGAATGTCAATTTGGTCATAGTGGCTTATATGGTACTAATGTATCTCAAAGATGTAAGCAATAAAAATAATATATTTATTATTTATTGCTTTATTATATAACTAACTATTAGTTATATAATAAAGCAGTTTTTTTTAATCACTTTGGAAGATGGGTTCAGTTCTGAGTTCCACATCTCCAGTTTTTTTATATAATCCATATCTTGCCAGATGAATTCTATCCTTTTTAATCTTCCTCTGTAATGGATGATCCTAAAAGTGGTCACTGCCAGTTACAGGCTATCCCATGTGCTGTATGGTAGCTTAACTAAAACTTAACCTAATAGCAACTATTGCTACTTAGATCAATAGATTTTTCTTGTAAATTGGGTAGCTGCTATATAAGTACAGATCTACATATGTCAGGAACTATCTACATATGTAAACAGATTATTTCACATAAAGTGATAATTAGTGGTAAATACATTTAAAATCCATTTTTTAAGTGAAATAATAATTCTGTTAAATTTTTTGTCAATTAAAATTGTGTTTATATGTTTCATTCAGGATATTCTGCTAAACTGCTCTGTCTTTTATCATCTTAAAGTGAATAAATAAGAAGATAATTTTAATTATTAAAAAGAATCATTTAATTGCTGATGCTCTATTTTAATATATTTATATTATTAATTTACAATTTTCTTTTATTAAATATAAAATATAACTTTTTATAATTATGTAATTATATACTTTTTCAGAACAATCCGATGGCTTGATAGATGTCTCAGTGCACATAAAAAGCAAAAATCACAAAATATTTTCCCCATTGTTCAAGGTGGATTAGATAAGGAATTAAGAAAGCAATGTGCAAAAGGTGAGTAATATAAGTTAGAATTTACTATGAATACAGAAGTATTTATGATAAATAGAAATAATATTATTTGGTTTTAAACTTACATCTATTTCTAAAATTTTGCAAATGAATAAATTTGCATAAAATTGAAATTTGACAATAATAATTCTGAATGCATGTACCAAATTTGATTACAATATCTTCAGTGATTTTGGAGTGTAGAAGCAGAATGTAGATAAATATGAAATAAACTTTTAAATTTTCGCAACTTTATAATCCATAATGTTCCAAGAAATAGAGTAAAATTTCGTGTTATGTAATAATCAACTTATATAAATTTAACGGTTACTGCAACTGTATATGTTTAGCCAAATAGTATCTATCCAGTGTGCATCTATCAACCATGACTAAGCTGTTGGAATTTTTGACTTTTGATGTAAAAAACACATTATGAACCAAAATACATCAATACAAATATTGACAATCTATCATGACTGATAGATACAGCCATTATTAAAAGCATAGTATGTATCTAAATGAAGGCTTTACATAAGAAATTCTAAAATTGGTAATAATGGTTATTTGCAATAATAATCTTAATAATAGCTATTTAATGTATAATAATATGTATTGGATTGTTGCAAATGAAATGGTCAATTGAAAAAGAAGAGAATAAAAAGAAGAAGACTTGTTTAATCAAAGTAATCTCCAACAACATCAATGCAGTGATGCCAATGTGTGCTAAGATCATTTATACCACATTTGTAAAAATCAGTGTCTGGAAGTGATGAAGTTCTCCACTGCCCAATAAATTGATGTGTTGTTGGCAAAGCATTTCTTGGACAGAAAATGGGTCAAGTGCCAGAAAAAATGATAATTTATTGGGGAAATGTCAAGAGAGTATGGAGAATGAGGCACAGTTTTGTATATCAAATTGTTGATTTTCTGTGTAAACATTCTGATTTTCTGTGACACAATTTGTAATGTATTTGCTACATATGTGTAGAAATTAAGCTGCATTTATCATTTCACCTCATGGAAGGAATGAGTAGTGAATAATACCAGTAAAAGTCCACCATACAGTAAACAATGTCTTCTTTGGATGCAAAGGTGCCTTTGGAGTCCTTCATGGAGCATCTTTCATTTCCAACCACTACAACAAATGTGTACGATTGTCATAGAATATCCACATCTCATCCACAATCATAATCCATTGCAAGAACCTTTTTTCTTTACTTCTTTTTAAGAGGGAAGAGCACACTTCCAAACACCATATTTTTGTTTTCATCAGTGAGTTCATGAGGCACTCACTTGTTGAACTTTTTTACTTTTCATATTATTTCCAAGTACCATGAAACTGTTGAAAAGTATACATTTAGTGTTTGGACAATCTCTCATACAGTTTGTTGTGGATCTAATTTGATTAAATCCTTTAATTCATTCGAATCAATGGAGGAAGGATGATAATCAGATGGAGGAGATTGTTGGATTTGCACTTTGCAAGATGTTCAATTTTCAGGCCTAGTTGGTTGAATCCAATTTTTTCATATAATGGCCAATTACACAAATTGTATGCACTGCTCATTATAGGTAATTTGAATAGCCTCACTATTTATTATCTAAAAAAATGGAAGACTGCATAAAAATAAGAATCAAGATGATCTCTAGGTAAGTGTTGGCAACCTGAGATAGGGACTGAAATGCACTCACTTCTTAATAATTGGCAAATGATGGAGATGTCACATTAAAAAATATACAAGAAAGCAATATTATAACATGGTTTAAGTAGAATCACTTTGATCAGATTGTATCGAGTCACCTAGAATAGCATTTGAAAACAACAACTATATTCTAGAACAAATATTTAAAACTAATATTTTATAACCAAATATTAGATATTAGACAGATTTAATTTTTTAGATGACATGAAAAAATTTCTTGACTCCTATAAATTTAATTATGAAAATCTGACAAAATTTAACTTTAAATAAGTAATTTTAATAAAAAATAAATATGGCAAAATTTTACTTAAATAGCTTTTTTTATTTAATTTTGAAAAAGTGTATGCTTTGTTCTGTGTTTCAGGGTAAAAGTTAAAGCTACTATTGTATTAATTAATTTTTAGACTGTTAAAATTAAAGATATGTTGATATTTAAAATCATTTTGTAACTCTCTAAAAATTATAAAAAAAATAACAAGAAAATGTAATAATCTTTTATAATGCAAATCTACATTTTTGTTCTTACTAGAAAATTCAATTATGTATTCTAAATTAATATTATCATGTGTATCATGTTCAATAGCAATTAATGCTAAACTGAATGTCCTTTCTGATCCATACATAATCATAGATAGTTTTTATAATTTGAATTCTGAGAATAATATTGCAATATTGGAATTGTTATTAAACTCAAAGCCATACATAAATTGCAAATAGCTATTCAAATAATTTAGAATTACATAAAAGTAACTGTGATAACTGTTCTATTTGGTGGAGAATTAAAAATTATGTTGACCTCTAATTTCAAATATTCAATAATAAGTTTTACATAAATTAATATAAACATTTCAAAATATTAAAAAAACTTTTCAAATGTTCATGTAATATTCAAAATTTGAAAAAATATAAAAAATATTGGAGAAACATTTCACAAAAACCAAACTTTCATAAATTACTGAAATCATGGCATTTAATTGAAAAATAAATTTCAAAATTAAGAAAAAGTTATTGGCACTTTGTAAAGTACTACTAATATAGTACTCGTATTGTGTATTTTTTTGTAAATTATTACTTTATTAGTTATAAAATTGAAAACATATATCTGATTTCATGACAGTAGAAATTATAAGATTATAAATATAAGACCTAGACTAATTACTACAAAGCAAGCACTAAACAGCGGGTATAAAATGAACACAATAATTCTTTGTACATTAAAGAATTATTGTGTTTGTTTTACACCTACTGTTTAGTGCTTGCTTTGTAATTAGTATTGAAGTAATAACAAAGCAGTTAAAAAATGTCATTTATAAGATCTAGACTCCATTACACTTGAAAACACACCTGAAACTATAAGTAATGCAGCTTCTGGTTTGTATTCCATATCTTTGCCAGAAACTCACCTGATAATACAGTAGAAATAACTAACATTCAATTGTAACTATGTAGCAAATCAGAGTTTAGTATTCATTGGATGTATGTAGATAATATGGCAGTGCACAAAGAAAAATTTTCAGTTCAAGACCATCAATATTCAAGATACTTGGTTCTGTGCATTTAATGCTATGAATAATAAAAGCTCTTATTTTATTAATTTCTTTCATGTTAATAACATTTAAAAATGCTCTACAAGTAAGAAACACCAACAGTATTTTATTGGTAAAATGTTTTTGGATCTACTTCTGGTCCCTCATCAGTACAGCTTTTTCTTAACAGAACAGAACAAAACAATTTAAAACCTTTTAAATTGTTTTGTTCTTAAGAAAAAGCTGTACTGATGAGGGAGCAGAAGTAGGTCTGAAAACATTTTACCAATAAAATACTGTTGGTGTTTCTTGCTTGTAGAGCATTTTTAAACGTTATTGACTATTGAATAAGCAAATGAAGATACCCATTAGTTTCTTTCATGTTTTAAATTAAATAGATTATATAAATCTTAATAGTAGTGATTTATAATTTTGATGTTTTACTTCCTAATTTTAGTAAACAAGTTGTTAGAGATAAAAAAAAATGAAAAACCATCAGAACATCCTCCATCTTGAATATGTATATGGACAACTAGATGACACTGTAAACTTCTGTGGATTTATGTTTATGTGACATTAAAGCATAAATTGAAAATAACCTGAAACATAACTTGTGCTTATTTCAATTTATGCTATCAGTTTCAGTTATCAAGTATAGTAGAACCCAGGCTTAAGTATTCAGTAGATGAAAGTCCATGATATACTTTTTTGCAGATACAGTGGACTCAAATTTTTACAAACCTCCAATTTATGAACTGACACATTTTTAACTAATCTGCTGGTTCTGAAAATTATCCCATACAACTAATGTTAATTTTAATTCTATTTTACAAACTGAAAATGTACAGCTCCAGCCAAAAAGTTTGTCACCTGCTTCGCAGGGGCTGAACTTACCGGAAGTTGATCGGTTATAAAGTCTGTCAGTTCGAACGTGCATAGTAGAAGCTAAAAATGGATGCGTCCGTTCTGACTAAGAAGAAGGGTGAAGTATATGAATGAGATGGGTCGATTACAGCGCTCTGAACTGAAAAGACTAATTGCTACTCACTATTTCAAGCTAGGCAGATTTTCTAGTTACGAATTCAGTAAATAAATAACACGTGCCAATATCATTTTTTAAATTTTGAATATTGGTAGTTATGAGTATAATATTTATAGATTTATTTTTTAAAATTTTAATATTCTAATATAAATATATGGTATTTGTTGGCTGCCTTATATTATATATAAACTATATAGAGAGTTTTTTATATATTCCTGTTGAGATTAAGAATGAACTTTTATTTGTGTAAACGTGATTTTTTTGAACTTTAAATTGAAAAAACATTTCATATCGAGAATGGCAGCAATGTTTTATGAATTATAATAACTAGATTTATTAGTAGTATATATATTTGAAAGACAATTATTTTGGTAAATATAAAGCTAATGCATATATGACTAATTCAAAATAAACATTTAATAAAATAATTATTAAATCATTTCATAAGAAATGATTTTTTCAAATGAAATTTTGTAGAAACTAAGATTAACATTTACTGTATATCTTTGCAAATCAAGTTCAATTGTTTTATAATGTTTGGATGAAAACAATAAAAATACAAAGTGAAAGATAGTTATATCTTTATTAAAATAAATA
>WUQG02216859.1:0-21414 GCA_011317285.2 Androctonus mauritanicus
TGCATGTGTGTGTTTTTTTGGGGGGTTTTTTAGTCATCGTCTCCGGGCGAGACTTAGTTCTAAGGTGGCAACCCTAGAACAGACACAACATGTATTTTATATTTATGCTTTTTATAAATTTCTGAAATTATAAAAAGCATTATCATAGCAATAACTAATTAATACATTTTAAGTATTAGTTATTATTAAATAAAAAATATTTGATAAAATTTCTTATTTTTTCTTGAAAAATTATAAAAAAATTCATTATAAAAAGCATAATCATATTAGGCTATATTTATTGAATTACATTGAATTAAGAAATGTATTTTATTGCTAAATAAATTAAGATAATTTGATAGATATAAAAAATTTATTCAATCTTTTTATCCAGGCTATTACATTTTTAATTTTGTTATATTGAATCATGCTAATAAATGCTAAATGAATGTTGTTTGCATTCGAGAAGAGTTTTGTGTTTTTTATATAATATCCAAGAGATGAATAATAATAAGAGTTACTAATATTTTTCGGTCATAAATTGTCTTAAAAAATCAAAACATTGACTAAAAATATTCAAATAATTTCATTTTCATAAAAGAAATTTTAAATAAAATTAAAATAAAGTATATTCACAGTTATTTAATTCTTAGCCATACATTTGTAAGCATAATAAGATACGATTAAGAAATTAGTTAAATAGGATTTATTTTAAAAATTGATACAAAGAATAAAGAAAAATAATATGAAATCAACTAGAGTAAGTCTCCAACTTTTGCACTTTCAGAGATACACAGATTTGTAAGTCATTATTTTTATAGAATTTCCATAAAATGCCAATGAAAATTTCATTAACAATTTATTTTTTGCAGAAATATCATTTATGGACTTAAATTTTCTTACTATGCTTAATGTGTGCTCATAAATTTTATTTGGCCATTTCATTTACTAATACACCCAATTGTGCATATCGAATTTAAGCATTATTAGACTTACGTGGTTTTCAGTTTAACCAGAAATTTTTGGACAAATTTATCATGTAAGTCAGGGACCTATAGCATATAGCACTTTAATAGTAGTATATCCACAATATCCATATTTGCCTGAATGTTACTTTCATTTATATTTGTCTGAATTCAATGTGCTTGAATGTCACTAGCTCAAATGCAATTTTCTAAATCATTTAAATTCAGCTTTTCTTAATTAAATTTTTTAAATTATGATTTTCTGAATGTGTGTTTCAAAATTATAAATCTTGAAATATAATTTATATATAGTAATCCAAACCATTTATATTTGAGTATGTTAATGGATTTACATAAAAATATAAGAAGGAAATGTTATACAGCTTAAATCAAGAGGCACAATAAAACAGTAGTAGTTATTGATTGACAGAAAAGCAATATTTTTCTTCAGCTCCTCATTTGTAAAGTTGCATTTATTATTATCAAGTTTGATGAAAACTGGGATACAGATATTTCTTAAATTACTTGAAGTTCCCTAAAAATTTTTAGCATGTACAGGTCAAAATAAATGCAAGATATTCAGTCTATAGTGCCTTTTCTGCAATCTGTAATATTTAATTTATTCAACTACTTTTAACAAAATATAAAATGAACAAGTTAGGAGAATTGATTTTCTTTTCTGGAAATATCTCTATATATCGATACCACATTCAAATGATTTCAACCAAGTCTGAGATCTATATTTTCTTATATTATTTCAGACTTTGAGACATTATAAGAAAATTTTAAACCAAAAGACTAAAATGAGGGGAATATGGAGTTCTTTCCTTGTAAACTTTTCCATAGTTTGTATCACTAAGTTTATTTCTATCAAATTTTATATATAAATGTTTTTTTTGTTACTTAATGCTCTCTAAAAATTTCAATTCAAATTAAAAATAAATAGCATAATTAACATATTGTTGTTAGAATATCTTTCTTAGAGAAATAGTTTTTCATCTAATTGATAATAATAGATATCATCTGATACATAAAAAAAATAAACCAAACACAGTATTAAGAGATTACAATATTTATTATAATTTAGATGTGGTTAGTTCCTTGATGATTTTTTTAAAAAAAATTTCAATCAAATCAAAATCTAAATTGTAACAAATATTCTAATTTCTTAATATAATAAATTACCAATTATCCGAGGTAATGTGGGTCGATAGTACTTTGGATAATCAAAGATTTGGTAATACAGAAAGTTTGATAAATTATTATTAAATAAACTAAATTTGAATACTTTAATGTGATAATGTAAGATCCTATATTCTGTTTTCAGATTAGGTCTGCTTTTTGAATATTAAGACTTTTATTATATATAGGTAATTCTTGGGTTACATAAATTCTGACATGCCTAGATCTGTACTTGCATTGAATTATTTTAGGTAACAAGCTTGATCTGAATCTGGATCTTCCATGATGGTAAAGGACTGCTTTATCATGTCATTTATATGTTTATTCTATAATATAACTATTTTTAGTGTTTCATCATTGTGATACACTAGTACTGTATAACAATAACATAATCTTACGGACGAGGCGAGCAGAGGA
The DNA here is from genome assembly GCA_011317285.2 of Androctonus mauritanicus. Classification (NCBI taxonomy): domain Eukaryota; kingdom Metazoa; phylum Arthropoda; class Arachnida; order Scorpiones; family Buthidae; genus Androctonus; species Androctonus mauritanicus. The sequence continues at coordinate 2,544 of WUQG02216859.1, forward strand.
AGACACCGAAATAAAGAGTACTGTATAACATATGCTCTGACATACATACGGTATGTTTTGACTTACATAGGGTTTTGCAGAATAATCTACCTACATAATTTGGCAACTGCCTGCAATCTAAAAATGAATTGCTATTCATGTTGTTTTTTATTTTATAATAAAATAATTGTAAATTTTATTATTTACAATTATTTTATTATGTATTTATTTTATTATTTATTTTTTTTTATATATTATGTAAATTGTAATTGTTTATTGCATACTTTAATTTTATTTACTTTATTATAAAAATTACAAAAATTAAAAATTCAATAAGATGTGAATCATCTCAGATAATTACAGAATCGAATCTCTGTTAAATAAGATTCAATTAATCAGGACTGTACTGTGTTTGGTTTTCTTGCATATTGGATATTGAATACAATGACAAATGTAGTATCATCATATAGTTCTCTCCTTGATTTATAACTCTGATATTGATCTTTACTATGCAATGTAGCAGTTATTATATTAAAAAAGTTCTCTCAATTCAGCATGTTTACAATAACGTTTCATTTCTAATAATTCCAATTCTCATGAAGAGAATAAATAAAATTCATTTATTTATGCTTCAGATAAAATTTTTCATTAAAAAAAAATTTTAGAATTGTTTTTAAAAAATATATAATATATTATATCTAGAATTTTGAATTGAAATTTTTGTATACTATAAGTGATATATATCCAGTGGCCAAATAGCAACTTATGAACCATATGCAGGTCTTTGGTACATTCAATGCAGTTTCATATCATGAACAGTCAATAATTAATGTGGAGCAATACTTATTTAATTTAAAAAAATAATATATTTCTAATTTGTTCATTTATTGTAAAAAATAGTATGCATCTATACAAAATAATGCATGTGAAGTATATAAATAAATAATTTTTGAAATCATTGCTAAGATTAAACAAAAAACTGATGTGGCTCTCATTGATCCAGAAAAAACTGATTATGGATTTCAAGTATTTGAGATTTATCTATGTGACTCATAGTGATATGAAGTTTGACCATCAGATATATATGATCAGTTTTTTCATTTTTTGAGGCTGCTGCCTTATTATATCAAAAGCATTTTGCGAATAAAATGAAGATATGTATTCTTTTAAATTTGCTACTAGTTATAAAAGAATTTATTTCTTTAAAAATTAAAAAATAAGAAATGTGAATGGATTTATCCTGTTATGGAGTAATTTTGATCATATAATTTTTCAAAGAAAAATCATACATAAACATTGAAAGAGATAGCAATTATGGTTAGAAATGTTTTTAAATAGTTATTTGCTGAATCAAGCTTATGTTGAACTACTATTGAATAGTTCAACATAAGTTTTCAAAAAATAGTACTTCAACAATAAGTATACAAAATAATCAAAAAATATTAATTCAACATAAGATTAGTTATAATTTTTCTTAAAAAATATAAAAAATAAATATTTTTCTAAATCAGTCCTTCCTTGGCTTGTTATCCTTAAACCTTTTCTAAATTCTTCCAATCCTATTTAGAAAGTTTTAGGTTTATCATTTTAAGCAAGAAGCCCATTTACAAGTTAGTATAAGTGAGAAAAATCTTATGTTCTTATTTAAATATCCCATTCAATTGTCAAATCATTTCAAAGGTAGTTTATGGAATAGCAAATTATTCCAGTACCAGTAAAATTCAAGAAACAACATATTGTATTATGTTCAATGTCTTGAATTTTACTGGCTTTAATATCATAGCATTTATGAAAAAATATATTTTATTATTTCATTCTGCCTAAACTAACAATTCTCACCATCATTAGATTTTTTCCTAAAAATTGAAATTTAATTTATTATTACTATAAATTTATAAATTAAATGTAATATTCATAAATTATCTAATATAGTTTCAATCCATTAAAATATTTTTTTTAAATAAGAAAGATTACTATATATAGTTTTATGACTGAATTTTAGTCCAAACATATTTTATTACAGGAAATATTAAGTTAAAAATCATTTGTTTATTCCATAAAAAAATTGTTTACAAAAAGTTGTTGTTTTGATAAAATGATATTATTATATTAAGTGATCAGATACTGAAGTAAATGAATACTGAAATTGGAGTGAATGCATCCTTGGTTCTACAATAGAATAGAGAATCAAGAAGCATTCTGTATGTTACATGTATGTATGTATATATATGTATAATTCTTTTCAGAGAAAATGCAAGGCCTAAGACAACTAATGTGTTTGAGGTCCTTCAAAATTTAACATAAAACTGTAGACAAGAAAATAAAAACAATGATAATTAATATTTATTCAATTATAACATTTATTCATTTCACAAAAGTTTACTTACATTTAAAATGACAAAATTGACAAATATATAGTGTTCCTAAAATTGTGAGGCCCAGGGCAGTTCCCCTCTTGCCCCCTTTGATAGGTGCTGTATATATATATCATCATCATATATGATAAGCATGTAAAGTACATGTTTCTGCACATTGTACAAACCAGACTGGAACTCCTGAGACCAGAAGTGCTGCCATCATTATTTATTTTCCTTCACTTCAAATCTTTAAGAAAACTAAATCCCAATTTCATTATAAATTTTGTTTTGAATGATCATAGTTTATTTCCTGTTTATATTTGTACACTTCTTTTTGTTATTTGACTTCAATTTCTGGCTTTTTCGATCAAAAAATGTTGGCTGTTCCTGGGCTCAAGGGTTCAGTATGCATTTGGTCTGCTGAGGCTACATAAACATTGCATTCATGGTTGCATTTAAATAATAATTCATTTATTTCAGAAATTGTAATTATTTTAATTTTAAGATAATCATTATAATTATTACCATCCATGATTATTACCTTCTTTGATCCACCAGGGATCAAAGTAGTCTTAAGTGTGTAACCAGTGCATGTGCTTTCTCTATTGTATTTTCATTTTTATTATGGATAACATGTTATGGTTGCATACAAGAGTTCAACACAAAATCTTAAATTTGACAGATAAGAAAAAAGTTTATTTTTTGATGTATTTAGGCACATAGTGGCCAATTGCTAACTAGTATATACAGAATGCTTCTTTTGTACTTTATATTGCAAATAATGCAGTTTTAATGGGATTATTCTTTAGATTAGATTCAAACTTTTTAAAGTACTTCTTTATTTCAAATCTAGTTAAAATATATGTATTAACTAAATCCTTATGGTTACTAATTTTAATTTTTAGCCTATATGCTGAATTGATTCTTGCAATGAGTTTGCAAGCATGGATTTAGTTAATACATATATTTTATTTGATTCAATGTTCAAATTTAAATAAAATTTCATTGAATTTAATGGTCATAATAATAAGATTCTTTAACTTAAAACTAGGATTTTCAAGACAACTTTTCAAACTTACTTAACTTAGCATATGAACAATGACAATGAATTGATGTTCATTTTTATCTTTTCCTTTAAACTACTTTCTCAAATTACCTGCAGTAAATTTTCTATTGTAAGAGGATAGTTATGAAATTTTAAATCATTTAGGTTACTGTCTATCTTTGAGTCACCTAGATATTTTCTCATTACTCGCTATGGTTACTAATTTTAATTTTTAGCCTATAAAAAAAAAGTATATTATTAATATTTGCCTACCTTTAAACCTTATTTAATAAAGATTTAATATTAAAATTCTAAAAAATGTTAACTATTTGAAAACAATGAGATTGGTATTGATAGATAACAGAAGAGAATAAAATTTGAATTTAAAAGAAAAAAATTTATCATTATTTTCTAATTATATTTTATACAAAAAATTGACTACCTTTATTAACTTTGTATATATGTTCACCCACAAATATCTTGAGAATAAAAATTTGCATTCAAATTTTATAATATCATTTCCATATTATCCTTATTTAGAGGATATTCTATATTTCTATAAATTTAGAAAACAGTAAATTGTTTCAGTTATAGGTAGCTCCATTCAAAAACCAGAATATTTGCCATTAAAATATTAAAACATCCAATATTTCTGAAATGATATGTAGTAACTGAATGACAATATATTCATTTGAAAGCATTTTAGATATATGAGATAGTTCAAAAAGTAAGATTCGCTCATTTATTTATGCTGAATTGATTTTTGCAATGAGTTTGTAAGCATGGATTTAGTTAATACATATATTCAGCACTAGATGGCAGTAATAGTCACCACCTCAGTTGCTTTGAACAGACGGCAGTAACTGAAAGATGGCAACTGTACTGACAAGTGAGAGAGTGCACAAAGGAAGAAGTGCATTCTATGATTTATTTTTATGCACCAAAAAAGTTCCATCTGTTGAAATTCATCATGAGTTAGTAATAGTATGATACTAATGTGAGGATAGGACGTGTGTAAATGATGCAAGGAATTTGATAGTGGTTGAGTGAGTATTATGAATGAACAAAGGAGTCATCAGTTGTCTATGTCTGCTGATGTTGATCAAGACACTGATGCAGCAGTGCAAGCAGATAGATGCATGAGTATTGCTCAATTGCAAATGAAGTTTCTTGATCTGTCTCAAGGTATCATTTGGGACATTGTTCATGGGTGACTTGATTACAGGAAAGTTTGTTCTGAGTAGGGTCCCCATTGACCGACTGATGAACACAAGACGACATGCATAGGTCATCCCTAAATACTTCTTCAGTGTTATGAGGAACATGGTGAAGCATTCTTAAGCCAAATTATTGTAGGAGATGAGACTTTGGTCTTTCACTTTACCTTAGAGAGCAAGAATGAATCAATAACTTGGAATAACTGACAAAAAGTTCAAGACAGTACAGCTTCTAAGAAAAATGATGGCTACTGTTTTCTGGATCTTAACGGAGTTCTTTTGTTTGATTTCACACTTCCAAGCTCAACAATAAATGCAGCTGCTTATATAGAAAAAGAAAGAGCATATTACATTGACTTGGATAAAATCATTAAACATCTAGCAAGCAGGAAAGTTTGATGTAAAAATATTTAAACTAAATTTGTTTCTAAAAATGACATACAATACATGAATTGTTAAATATGATATCATATAGAATTAGATGGGATCATGCAACTATTATCATCATTATCTGACTGAAAAATTATATCAAGAAGAAATAATATATTTAAAAAAAATGAAGAAATCAATTGCAAAAAATGCTCAGTCTCTTCTGACAACATATGTATTAAAAATATACAACCTTTGTTTTATTTATATATGCAAGTGTTAGTATAATTCTTTTGAAATTTGTGTAAATAATTTTTTATTTTGTAATATGTTTATATTCAAATTGTAAATGATTTTTGTTCTTTTGATATAACTGATGATGAATTATTTCCAAAATGTATTTTTATTAAATATTATTATTGTTTGTTCATCAATTTATTTTAAAAGCAGTTAAATGTTCATAAATATTTAATTTAATGATTCTCAAATGGTGTGCTGTAGCAATCATTCTGACACTTGTGCACTGGAAAACATAGCTAGATGTGCTGCAAATATTACAGAAATATATTATAAATTTTTAGTCTGAAAAGTGTACCAAAAAAAATTGGAGAATCACTGATTTAATTAAATGCTCAATTAACTATGATTTTTATGAACCAATTAACATCATTAATCAAGGTTCCACTGCATACCAAATATTATATCTGTATATGATGTTGATAGCTCATTTCTGATTAGGATTTTTTATATTATATTATTATTATTCTTTTGAAAATTTTCAGTTTTTTGAAAAAGTAATTTAAATAAATTGATTTATTTACATAAAAATATTTTTATTTACATAAAAATATTTTTAAAAAATATTTCAAGAAAAATGAATATATTTAGAATTTTAGTACCAAATTTTTAATTATAAATTTATTTATTTTTAATAGTAAAAATAGTAATTAATGAAAATTTGCAAAAGCTATCGTATACAGTATAATATAAAAGACACATAAAATAAATTGCAAAACAGCAAACAAAAAATTAATTAGAATTTTCTTTATAAAAAGTTCATAAAAAATGGGAGAAAAATTTTGTTACAAACAAAAGTTTTTCTCCAATTTATAAGAAGAACAAAGAAGTGTACAAACTAACATATTTTTAATAGATATTTTCTATACTAATTATATCTGAATTGTTATTCAGTGGATATTAGGATTACTAGGACTAAAGGTAGCAGACAACAAAGATCTTAAGCTAAATATTCAATATAATAATGCTCTTTCTTTTTTTTTTAAATTTTATTGATTAGATGGATAATATGAATTTTGTATTATATTTATATAATTTATTAAATCATATAACAAACAGATTTGCATATATCATAATATAGGGTAGCCATAGTCAGGAAACATAGACAAATATACATTATACAATGTTTTATTGGCATTAAATAATATTACATGATATGTTCAATGTGATGTGTCTCAATAGCAATGCATATTTCATTATATATTGTGAAATTGTAACAAGCATGATGGCATCTCTATTAATCTTTGTATATGCCTCGTATATAAGTTATTATAGAAAATTTTTTCTTATATTAAATTTCATATTTTTAAATGTTAAAATAATAATATAAAATATTCAAAAAACAAGAGAGGTATATTTAAGTAATTAATTAGAATATAAGTTTATACTGCAGTTTAAATTTATATTATATTGTATAAAAGAATAAAACAGTATAAATCAAATCAGAATAAAGATTCAGTAGCAACTGACAAAAAATAACATTTTAAAATATTCCATTTTCAGTGTAAACGATATTTTTCTATTTAAGTCTATAATATTGTATTATTTTTTAGCATTCTGTATTATATACAGTTAGTTCTTATTTTATGAGTTCCTGGATTTTTGAAATCTTTTTTTAAGATATGAAATATCAATAAAATCAAAAATTTGAACATTAATTATAATAAATAAATGCTAAATATTCATAAATATGTCATTTCAGACCATGTATATAGCTAGTATAGCTATATAATCATAATGCACAGTGGTCAGATTGCAGCTCATGAGCTACATGTGGCTCTTTGGTACCTTCACTATGACTCCATACCATGAATGTCAATAGTTAATATGAAGCAAATACCTATTTAATTTAAAAAAATAATATATTTGTAATTTGTTCATTTATCGTAAAAAGTAATATGCATCCATGTGAAATAAATGCATGTGAACTATATAAACAATTTTTGAAACCATTGTTAAGATTACCTGAAAAAAACTGATGTGGCTTTCATTGACCCAGAAAGAAACTGATTGTGCTTTCAAGTATTTGAGATTTTCCTATGTGGCTCATAGTGACATGAAGTTTGGCCAACCCTGCTATATAATATGATACTATGGAAGTAGCACATCTTCTGGCCACTATGGTTTTGCCAGAACATTATGTAAATAACACTCATTACTGGATTGTATCTAAAGCATTTGTTCATTTATATCAAATCTCATCTATTCAGATAATGATGATGATCAAAACTTATTTTAACATTTATATGACAAATAATTTCTTTATTATTATAATTTGTTTGATTTTAAAGGCTATGCCTTCATTTCTTTAAATAAATCATCATTTAAACATAAACTATTACTTTTATTATTCCCATTTCTGTAAATGGAGTCTTCTGTCAATGATCTGTTTTCAATTTCAAAGAACTTTGTTAAATTCATAATGTACAAACTTCAAGAATGTATGATAATTCTCTATATTCATCTAAAATAGTTCTGTTAATACATTAACAGGACAGTGACTGTAAATGATAAGCAATACGAAAAGATGATCCAGGAATATTTGCAGTCCTAATTGAATGATTTGGGACTACAGGATGTATGATATGTGGTTTCACCAAGATGGCTTCAGCCATGCTAGTATTAAGCAGGCTATCCATGTATAAAACATTATATATTTGTAGTTTATGATGTAAGTAGTTAGCTCTTGGCTACTACATGTCCAAATAAACCAAAAAAAACACTGTTTTCTTATGTAAAATTTGAGATTTTTCATTTATTTAGCAGATGCTTTGTATATAATGTTTTTGCTTGTTTTCTTTCTTCAAATCAAACTTTGAAATTTTCTTTACATAAAACTGGTAACTAACAAACTATCAATTTAGTGATTCAGTTATATAAGTAATAATCAATTGGTAATAATTATAATTATTATCTTAAAATAAAAATAATTATAATTTCTGAAATAAATTAAATATTATTTAAATTGACATTTAAATGCAATGCACTGAATCAACTTCCTTGTGCTGAATACAAACTAAACCCTTGGGTTGAGGATTGGCCAACATTTTTTGATCAAAAAAGCCAGAAATTGAAGTCAAATAACAAAAAGAAGTATACAAATATAAATAGGAAGTAAACAATGATAATTTAAAACAAAATTTATAATGAGATTGGGATTTAGTTTTCTAAAATATGCAATTAAAGATTCAAAGCGAGAGGAAATAGTAATGGCGGCACTTCCAAATTGATATTTTATCATAGTAATAATATACAGGGAGAGAGAAAATAAATCAACTGATTTTTTTTTTTATAAATCTCAAAATAAAAGAAAAGAATATTCCTAATTAGCCAAATTATACCCCTAATAACTTACTTTTGAATTAAAGTGCCAAATTTTAATTTGGCAGTATTCAAAAGTAAGTCACTAGGGGTATAATTTGGCTAATTGGGAATATATAGATGATTTAACTTCCTAATTAGGTTGAATTATCCTGGGGTTATTAATTAGGTTCTGGGAGTTCGCACATGTGCAGAAACATGAACTTCACGTGCTTATTCCTTTACTGTATATGATGATTCTATATATCTCTCTACATAATAGAAAAAATTTTTTATAAATCAGACTGATTTTTCATCAGATTTTTCCTTTATTTATTTTTTTAAGGTATCAAGTTACAAAGATAAATAAATAAAAAGAAATTTTAATGCAAGTACTTTCGACGCTAATGCGTCATCGTCAGGCATACATACTCAAAAAACCAACCGAATAGAAAAACATAAAAAACCAGTACAAGAACTTTTTTTGCAAATATCGAAAGTACTTGCATTAAAGTTTTTTAACGTCTATACACCTGCTGTGTAGTGATTCATTTATGTGAACAGTCTAAATTGTAATTAAAAAGCAGTAGAAAAAGAAAATAAAAAGAAATTTAAAAAATTTGACTTCAGATAGCATTAATTCCTTACTTACAGCAAATAGCTTGAACTATGCTATAAATACTTTTATAGATTAATATGAACAATATAGACAAAGAGTAGCATTTATCTACTTTCTCCTGTTTTTCTGTATTTGGAAAGGGCAAAGTCAGGAATGAGTATTGCCATACTGACTTCTGAAGTGGCTTTGAATACAAAATGGTTAATGCTTGAAGTATATATTTATAGGATATTCTATACATAATATAAAAAAATATAAAAAATTTCAAGATTTAAAATAATGAATTCTTTTCTTTTAACAAATCATAATTCAATCTAATTAGGGAGTTAAATCATCTATATATTCCCAATTAGCCAATACCCCTAGTGACTTACTTTTAAATACTGCCAAATTAATTTGGCAGTTTAATTCAAAAGTAAGTTACTAGGGGCATAATTTGGCTAATTAGAAATATTTTTTCTTTTATTTTGAGATTTATAAAAAAAGAAAGGAAAAAAAAAAAACAGTTGATTTACTTTCTCTCTCCTTATATATTGTTGCTATGATAAAATTTCATTGTTGAGAATGTAACCCATTTTTATCATTGTCTACAGGAAATAAATTCCCATTTTAAGAGTTTTCACTTTATAGCTGTGGTCTAGGAATGAATTAATTTGTAAAATTGGGAATTACGAGTAGTTCCCATCTTTATGAGTTAATTCATTCCTGGAGTTTACTTATAAAGCCAGAACTCATTATCCAAGACTCAATTTCCCATAGACATAATGTTAAAATCAGGAATTCCATTCTCAGTAATGCAATTTGACCACAATAAAATTAACTAAAGGCTAACAAAATTAATATTTTATGATTATATAATGGTTTATTTATTCAAAGAAATGAAAGTATAATTGTTTAAAATCAAGCAAATTATAATAGTTAAGAAATTATTTGTGTCATATAAATATTAACATTTTGTAAATGTTTATTTTTCATTATTATTGATAGATAAGTAGATAAGCTTTAATGCAGATGAATTATTATGTTAGGCACTATTCAAGAATGGAAATTAGTTAAATAATATTCCAGTAAAATCAGAGGACATGCTATTATTTCTGCTTTTTGGTGCCTTTTTGATTTTTATAATATCATAACAGACAATGGAATTTTTACTACCAATCCTGTTATACTGCATTGTATACTTATGTATGTTTTAGAAGTTTGAAATGCCTTTTTATGAATGTTTAACATTAGTTTATTGCAATTAATCTTCAGATTTTTCATTATTACACACACACACTCACCACATTCATACTCTTACACTTCATATTTGAAAAAAGCTCACAAAACCAGAAATTCATTAAGTGGAAACTTGTAAACTGAAAACTATCTGTACTTGTATGAATAAAATTATGAGATTATTCTGAATATAAAGATTCTTAAAATTGAAAACAAAAAATTGATTTTAAGTGAAAAACTTAATCAAATTTATTAAATCTATAGAATAAAATCACTTAATTAAATGTTGTTCATATTTAGCATTTTATATTAGTATATATGAAAAATTTGCAATGGTCATAACATGGCATTTATAGTATCACAAAAAGATGGAAATTTTGTTAAAAATTTTACCACCTTATCTTTATAAGCAGATAATTATTTTAGAGGTTTGAATAAGACAGTTTTACTTTTATTATTGATTTTCTTAAAAATAACTTCATAATATAATTGATCTAAAATAGTGTTTCATAAAATAGCTTATTGAGTCATTTGAGTTTTGTCTAATCAAAATAATCCTATAATGACTAAATAAAAAATCCCATCAAAAGACATTTCATGTAAAAAATGTAGCCAGTCTCGTGCCTCTTTATCCGTAAAAAGTTGTGATATCTGTATATATACTTAGCAAATTGAGCCATGCGTTTTATAGTCATTTACATATTGTATTAAGTATTCATATAAAATTTCTTTGAATGGTTAATTCAATATGCAATTGACTAAATAATAATATAGCCAAATATTTAAAGCTATTTAATTATTGTATTGTGTGCAAAATATAAAACTAGTTCATACAACTTTTATATAATTATAGCTAAATCAATATTGAGCAAATGCTAAACATTATCTCTTTACTTAGCCTTAAATTATTTTAACAAACTTGAGAATCAGTTCTGGTTAACATAGCTAGCTAAAGATATTCAATTAGTTTATATGAATAGATAATATAAAATATTCCTCAAAGCATATATTTTTCTATTTATATTTTATAATCATTTATATATTTATAATTTAAATAATGATTATTATTATTATAAACTTATTGATTAATTATTTTATTTATTTATTTTTTAATAATTTACTTCAAGTAGCAGAAAGCAACCAAAGGTAAGATGGTGAAAAATATTTCTGGTTTTATTTGTGAATAAGATATGCTGAATATTGATATTATTACTTATTTTTTTAGACATTTGCTTTTGATCATTGTTTCTGGTCCTTTAATGAAAATGATGATCATTATGCAAGCCAAGAAGATGTTTACAAGAGTTTGGGTGCTGACATTTTAGATAATGCCTTCCAGGGTTACAATGCCTGCATTTTTGCTTATGGCCAGACAGGTATGAAAAATGTTTGAATAAGCTATTTTCTAGCAGATAAAATATACAGATTTATACAGAAATAAATTAATTAAATAGGCTTTTATTTAAACAGATTTGGGATTAGGAATTAGATATTGTTGGTTAATTGATTATTGAATTATTTTATCTGACTGAATATAAAGTATAGCGTATTAATTATTATACAGTTAATTTCATTAATATATATATAAGTTAAACAAAATTATATTAAAAATGAATTATAATGGACTAATACCACTTAATATTCAATTATAATTTATTTTAGATCGTTAATAAACATATATAAATATATATAATTATATAAATTATATATATTAATTAATTTGCATTTCTTTAGTCATTACTATATTTTGGAGACCATGGATGCAGAATATTTGGAATATTTTCATTACAGACTATGATTGTAGACATTCTGCCACTTATAAAAGAAATAAAAAGAGCAGTTTTCTGCCTAGCGCTGTACTCCTCTTTTTATTTTCATTACAGATTTATGAGTTCTGGTTATATATTTTATATAAAAATGTACATATTATATATCCAAATATTTGTATAATTAACATTATAAAATAGTAAAGTGGCAAATAACATCTTATATCCAAAATACAATAATGTATAATGAATAAATAATTTTTTTTTTTAATTTTAATATAAAATTGCAATATTAATGTTTTTACAAATATTGAATAAAAGATAATAAATTACTCTTACAAAAAAAATAATTTTAATATAGTATTACTAATTCAGTTGGAAAATAAATATATTTGAAGAATAGGTATATATGAAGATAAAAAAATTAGTATAGCAACATATTTTAAAGTACAAACACAGGGAATAATGAAATACAGATTTATTTTGAAATAAATCTGTGTATCCCACAATTTTCTATGTTTGTACTTTCTTAATCATAGCAATTTAAAAAAATTAAATAGGATAAATAATTTCAAAAATATATCAAATGTCATCATCATCCATTCATCTTTTGGTGTTAATTCCCACATAGAGCAGGGTCTGCTATTTTGCACTGGCCTTCCATTTGTTTGATTATAGCATCAGTAAAACAAACATCTATGGTGTGCATGTCTTTTCTTAGATTGTCCAGCCACTGCTTTTTTAAGTGATCAATCAAGCAATGGCTGATCACTCAACCATCAAGAGGTCATCAATCATCTGGACTAAGTGTATGGGCCTTTTCCACAACAGATTCCTTATCAGCTCTGGCCACATCCATACCAATTTTGGCATGCTTCCCTCATTTTCCCTGGGATGAGACCACACCAAATGTTTTACAGATATTATCATTTATGATATGATCTGGTTGGATATGTCCCAGTGCTTTCCAGATTTTTCAAATTTAATACAGTAGAACCCTGTTTATATGTTTTTGAAGGAGATTGATAAAAATTATGTACAAATGAGATTAACGTTAAAATGAAACTTTTTATTTAACTTTAAATGTTGAAAAAATACATTAAAACTTAAAATTTAAAAAAGTTAAACTACATATTGTATTACATATATTTTTTCCATGCATTAAAACTTAAAAAGTTTAATTAACCATGATGGGCAAATACAGTTATTTTGGCATAAAGAAAGAATCAATTGTAGTTTGTTTTTTGGATGCAATATTACTTTTATAGATCAAGCCTTCATACACAACTACTGTACACATCTTGTCATCACTAATGTTTTTTGATCTTATGTGACGTTGTGTTACTTCCAGTGTTACACAATGTTACATAATGTCTGTAGAAAGATTCGTGGGATATATTTTGGTTTTGATTTTACTTTTATATTTATTCTATTTTGTAAGATGATGTAGTGTACAGTATAACAAATTGTTCCTTTGTCTAAAAAGTTTTGCAAAGATTTCTTGATTTTATGTACAAGTGTGACAAAACAACACTGGGGAATAAAAAATAATAGCATATAAATGCAAAAACGTATAAATGGAAAACATGCAAGTGGGATGATTTTACATGCGAAATCAAGAGTGTACAAAACACAACATACAAGTGCGAAAAATATAGAAGTGAGAAACATACAAATGGGGTTCTACTGTATTAAAATATTAAATTGTAATCTAATAATTTCCATCAATTTTTTGTTATCTTTTTGCAGTATCGGTATGTTGAATAAATGATGCTATTTGCTTTTTAATACAGCTTATATTTTCATTTATTTCATGGATTTAGTTTTTTTTCTATACAGCGTTTCTTGAAATTTATAAACTGATATTATTTGTTTCATACTTATTCTTTTGTTTAAAGTAATGATTTATCATAATGTAGTAACTTAGCTTGATTATAATTTTTCATTTTTATCTTTAGAAATTTTATTTATTTTTTCTGTAAAAATACTTTACAGAATAAATTTTATTTTTGATTTTTCTAATATAATCCATCAAAGTGTGTAGTAATGTATTTTCTGAAATGGAGTAATGCAAATTCTTTAGATTTTGCTATTATTATATAGCTGTCTTGAATTATCCTCTAGATATATATTCTCACTCTATGATCCTATTTAATAAAATATATTTTTGGCAATATTTGCAATAATTCCTCAACTTAAATGAATGATTTGTTCAAATGTTGTTGAGCAAATAGTGTGCTATGTTCAAACTGAGAATATTAAAAATCCATCATATTATTTTTGCACAGTGATAGATGTGTTATCTTAGATTTTTATTGAAATATTGTACATGATAAGAAAATGTCTGAAATATGAATTAATAATAAATTCTGTTTATGGTGTCATATCTTTTCATCTGAAATTTCTGAAAATTCCTGATTATTTGATTTATAGTCCTATCTATATTTGCTTTATTAAACTGACAAAGATGAATATACTTTGTTTTTCTAATCTTATAACAGACACAACTCAAGCACTATAAGCAAAGAACATTTTTAATACAGTAAAACGTTTTCAGACTATACAGTTAGTCCCTCATCAATACCGTGTCTCAGATTTAAAACTGATAGCTTCAAATTTGAGACACAGTACTGCCGAGGGACAAAATGTCTAGTCCGAAAACATTTACCATATTAAAAATGTTCTTTCCTTATAGTGTTTGAGTTGTGTCTGCTTTATTAAACTTATGAAATTGCATTAAAACTGATGATATAATTACTACTTGAATCAAACAGCATATCTTTGCATTAAACTGATGATATAAAATTATGATGATTTTATAAATGTAAAAAGACTGTAATATATATTAATTCATATTTTTTCATTCTTTATAATCAAATTATAATGGTTTCATGTGCTATATACATATGTTTGAATAACAGTTAACATATTAAAATAAACAAACAAAAATTTTTTCCTGCCATTCATTGTATTAAAAAATTACATTAGCATATAGAAAAAAGAGTTTTATATAATAAATTTTATTTAAATATGTTGACATAAATTATCCTAAAATTCTTTGAAACAGTTTTTAATATCTTTAAATCTAATTTATATATAATTTAAATAGGTTCTGGCAAATCCTATACCATGATGGGATCAGAAGATAACAAAGGATTAATTCCAAGAATGTGTGATGCTCTATTTGAACGTGTTGCAAAGGAATGTGATACTTCTCTAACACACAAAGTTGAAGTTTCTTATATGGAAATATACAATGAAAAAGTTCATGATTTACTTGATCCCAAAGGGTTAATATTTATTTTATTTACTAACAAAATATAATAATTGAATCTTAAAATATATGAAAACAAATATTTATGATAGTAAAATATATGTTTTCAAGCAAAATATTTAAAAATATTGTTTTTGATGTATAACATTTTCACCATATATATAATTTTCCTTATAAAAATAGTATTTGCAGTATAATCTGTTCACATCTATTTACCAATTCCTAGAAATTCTTATTTCTAAGAATTTTATTAAACTTTTCCTCATATATTTTAAAGATTCACAAATTTCTATCTAAATTATTTTTCTATTAATAATATTTTTAGTTCTATCTTTTTATTATGAATTTTATATTTCTTTATATTTTATATATTATACATTTGCAAAAGATCAACAATTCTAATTGTATAATATATAAAAATAATCAAATTATATTAGTAATTATAGATAATTATTGAATTTAGTTCAAATGCTATAATACAAAAATGAACATGTATGAAACTTTATATATCTATAGATATTTTATATTGTAAAATATGCTTAATCTGATACAATTATTTATGAACAACTATTAGATTACATTCATTCTTATTGTTACTTAATTCATTTATTTTGCTATTAAGTTATTATAATGATAATTATTAGTGAATATTCTAACATTTATTATTTATAAAATAAAATATGAGTTTATAAATGTTTAACATAGAAAAAAATTATTGCTTATTTCAAGTATCTGATATTAATTATTATTTTTATTTCTTTTTATAATGTTAAATTTTTTTATTTCAAAATAATAATTAATAAGAATAATAAAATTTTATCATTAATGTCATTTGAAAGTGTAAAGAGAATTATAAAATTTACCAAAACCTTTCAAATTTTGTTAAAAATATCTATAATAGAAATAAAATTCATCCTATCTATATTACTTATAAAATACAGATTGATTGTGTGTGTGTGTGTGTGTGCGTGTGTGTGTGTGTGTAAGTAGCTTTTTTATTTAAAATTTAAAAAAGATATTTAAGAATATGATATAGAATTTTGTTCCATATCAGTATGGGCATATCCCTTTGTCGCTCTTTTTAGGGCTCTAAGAGTCTAATTTTTATTTATTTTATGACAATAATTGTCAGTAGATTGCTCTAAGTGTTAAACTAAGGGGCAACAGATAACTTATCTGCATTACTGTTAATGCATTTTTACAGAATTACTTAGCTAAAAGAATTATTATTGATTATGATACAGCAGTAGTGTTCATCCTTTTTTACTATGCAATTTACTTTTCTATATTAAGTTATTAGGTGATCTACTCCCTTATATAGATCATGTTTCTCCAATCTGATATCTGATTATGTACAGCTATGTAGTTAAATGCACTCATTCACTTTGAAGAACCCACTCTTCTAGCCCTAAAAACTTTAAAGAAATTAAAACTTTATTTGCATATTTAAAAATTTATTTATCACTTTTAATTATTTTAATTCAACAAATAAAACAAATATATTAGAAAAAAATATTTATTTCTCTATTTTGGAAAACCAAAGTTAGAAAAAACAACAGATTGATTATAAACTCATAAGTTAAAGGAAATGCTGATTCATTAAAAAAAAAGTTAATGTGAAATTTGGCATTGTTTGGAACTCATAATATTTTCATAGTCAGGTTGATATGAAAAAGTGGCCAATGCAGACAATCATCCAAATGATCATTTGTAATTTGATTTCTTGATTTTTTATGATGTTCATATTTAAAAAAGTGGACTTTGACAAGTATCTGCTTTTTCAAAGATGAACGTCAGAAAACACGGCAGAATTTTTTGCAAAATATCAGTTAATATTGGAAACTTTTATTATGTGTACACTTCCAAATGGGGATAAATTTATTGATTTGACAATTTTAACAAAAAATAAATAAACAATAGCAATACATTAAAGAGAATTAAAAAATAATACAAAGTAATGATAAATTATTACAATTTCAGTTTTAATTAAATTTGTAAAGAAGAATAAATGAGATCAACCAAAAATTGCTCTGAGATTAACAGCTTGAACACTGCTGTGATACAGGATACTGTTCACTTTCAATTTGTATTCAATCAGTATCTTTATATCATACCTTTTCATTGAATGTTTTATTTTAAAGGGAATGTTGAATTTGCAGCTAAGTTAAGCCTGTTCTATATCTATAATTACAATGGTTACATATTACATATCTCAAATGAAATTTGTTTATATATTATCACACAGAGAAATTATATATGGAAACTCATTTTATTATCAAGTTATCCTATTCATCATGATATAAACTACTATATGTTTGTCCAATATTATATAATAATACTAAGTAATATTTAAAATCACATGAAAGCACTAATATATAGAAATTTTTATTTGTTGCAATTTTAAATGAAATTTTCATTTATGTTAATATTTGACGTGATGATAGACAATCTGAGAAGTGTCCATAAGCCACTTTGCATTATTTCAAATTCATTTTGAGTCTCTCTACCCCCCCTTTGAAATTTTTTGTCACACTATGCTTGATTACTATAACATTGTTCTCCAAGCTGATTGGAGAAAATTTGGATTGGCCAGATTTGTTTTATAACAAACATATTTCTTTAACAATTGCCATAAATATTTTATATTTTATTTTATAACTAAAACATTGTTTAATCATAAAGATGTAAGCATTTAATCATTTTAAGAATTACATTATAATTTACAGAAGTTTTCCCCCTATGTCGTTTATCATCTCAGATTTACTTCTTAAGTCTGACATAGTTTATGGATTCTCCCTAGCTAATAAATAAATAATACTTTAAAATAACACACATCACAAAATATACATAGCATATAGAAAATCTCCATTTTATTGCCAAATCTGTTCTTATGCAACATCATTGTCATGGCATAATTATGTATTTCAGCTGAGGATTATAATAATATAAATTATATATAAAAAATTAAAATATTGGCTACACATTCGCATTAAAAATCATTGTTCAACATTGATCAAAACAATAAATGTTGAACAACATTTATTGTTCAACATTTCCTGAATGGACCATGCCCATTTTTAACACAGGCAAAATAATTAAATTTTTGAGTAAATTAAATAAAGAGCCAAGCACGTGTTAAACAAATGCTGGTTTTCTGCACTATGCATGGCCTTTTGTGCTATGCTACAAAGCCAAGCACATGCTTCACTTTTTGTTGCAAAGCAGGTGTTTAACACATGATTGATTATTTATTGTATAATAGAAGATATTTCTATAGATTTAATACAGGTGTTTTCATATAGGAACAAATTTTCAAAATTTAATCATTCAATTTTAAAGAAAATATAAACAAATAATAACAAGAGAAAAATGATATTGAATTTGGTACATTTTTTATTATATGATTATATATATGATATATTGTATGTTG
>WUQG02216970.1:0-21413 GCA_011317285.2 Androctonus mauritanicus
TCAAAATTTGAAGTTCTCTATCAATGTTTTCGCTTTTCTTGTACACTTACCACTGTATATTTGTCAATTTTGTCTTTTTTTGAAGGGCCTCAAAAATATTAGTTGTCCCGGCTCTCCTTTTTTCTGAAAGTCCCTGTTGATTAGTATCTGTTGCGATTGAAAAAGATATTTCAAAAAATGAGTAAAATTTAAATTATCGGATTCTATGGTATCTTCCTAGATGTGGCATCTCCCCTCCATTCACTGCATATCAATTTTATCTTTAATTAATATATTTGTTTGAATTTTTTAAAATTGTAACAAAATTTCTAAATCTTTAATTTTTACTTTTTTAATAAACGGTTTATTTTATTATAATAAAGATATTTAGTGATTGAAATGAATATTAAGATGTGATGATTTATCAGTAGCGTATTGTTGAGTTGTTGTGCTAAAATTATTTTATAATATAATACTGTAGATTAAATAATAAAAAAGGCTAATCCAATATTTGAATAAATGTTTTAAATAATCAAAAATTTTGAACTTTATTATGTCTGAACTGAAGGTTTGAGCATATTTTAGACATTCTTTTTTTTTAATTATTTATAAAACTCTCTCTAGTATTCTCTAAACAGTTTAACTATTTTCTAGAATGTAGATCTTTACTAAACTGAAATTAGATTATAGATTGTTACTTTCCTTATCTAAAATCATAACATGTATTTTTTTTATGGTAACAATAGATTGGAGAGATCACATTTAAGAATGTTTATACGGCTTACATGACAGTGCTGTGCAAGAGAGTGTCTTCTGACGCCGATGTCAAGAATCGAAGCTCTCTTAAATGGCAAAAATGCATCCATAAATACATACTGATGCCCAATCCTCATTGTGAGAATGGCAGCCAGACTTTCTTTTCTTTAACACAGAAAGACGTGAGTTTTCTAATTCGCAAATACTCATTAATATTTATAACTGTTTTCAAGATTTTTTTCGATTATTTTATTTTCTTTCTTTTAAGAGTCGTTTGGCCCTGTTAGACGTAGTGACGATTCGTCTAGTTCTGTACCAACCGTCACCTTTGTGGAGGAAGTTTGGATTGGAAAAATTTGCAGTCTATAATGCTCCTTTGATGGTATGTTTAGCTTAAATAGAATTACTCTTTATATTGTTTTTTTTTTCTTTTCACAAATAGTAAATTTCGATATATCTTTAATAGGAACAGTCACTGCAAGTGACCTTGCCCCGGACATTCCTCTCTGAATCGCATAGGCGTTTCGCTACTAAGGCAGAGGTAAAACATTTTATCTCCTTTTTTTTTTAAATTAATGAAAAGAAGTGACTTAAATTTCTATGGAAGGTGGAAGAACGTTACAAGTGTGCCGCAAGTCACGTACAGAATCTTTGGGCATTGCTGGAGCAAGCTAAAAACAATAAAAGCAATTTAAGTGTCGGACGGTTTGAGGTAAGTTATCTAGCGTGATCCAGACAAAAATCATATTATTGCCTCTTGTGAAATGTTTTCTTATAAAGTGAATTAACCATCTTAAAATTCTTTAATTGTTCTATGCGCAATCGATAGACCTATAAAAATCGTAAGAAAATCGAATCTTTCAAGTTTTTAGATACGGAATCAATCTAGCTAATAAAGTTATTTTTGAATCCTGGGAAATTAAATTTTGAAACTTATAAACTGGAATCTATTGAATAAAAGGAAAGCGAGTTAGTTAAGATCGATGAATCGTTCACTCGACCCTTTCCACTATTTGATTTTATGCATATTTTTGTTGAAATATATACACGAGATTGGAACCTTCTGAAGAATCAGTCATTTTCAATACGATTAATTCTCTAGAGAATTCCAACATTGTATATATATATATATATATTTCATTCTGATTGAACAATCAGAATGAAATATACGAAGTATTGCCCGAAAATAAAGAAAATATGTTTATTCGTATTGAACTGATAATATAGAACCTCTATCGATAATTTTCAATAGGCTTGATTCTCTAATGTGACCTAATAACTCATGTAAGTTTTATCTAAATCAGAAAATAAATAAGTGCGCTATCTGCTGACGGACACAGCAGAAAAATCTAATTCATGTATGTTTTTATTCAATTTAGGAATGAAAAGGGTCAAAAACGAAGTGACGACTCATGAAATTTTGAAATCGAGTCGCTGATTAATTGCATAAAAAAGCACAGTATAATGTATGCTTCCATCTTGATTAGTGGTCCCCAAAGTATGGTGCGTGTAGGAGTTCATAAGAAATTTTCAGTTGGCTTGTTTTTTAATAATACATTCTATTATATGGAGTGCATGTTGTTTTTCTTTACTGATGAAGTGATGCGCCATTATAAAAAGTTGGAAACCACTTATCTAGCTAGTTATGTTCCAAATATCTCAAATTTTTTGAATGATCTTAATCAAGGTCCTAACTATTCCCATCCTTTCATATCTTCCGATTCCATTATAGACGTGGGCTACCTCAAATATCAGGAATATTTCTGATATTTTATTCCTGACAAAGATAAAGAGCTGTATAAAATATTAAATTAATTTCTGTCACTATTTTATATTTTATACGGTATAGTATAAAACGAAGTGAAGGCATTTGCGTGTTTATAAATATTTTTCTTTTTTAAAAATAGCAATTACGACTGGCGACGAATAAACCTATTCTAAATTATAAGACTACCGATTCATAAACATAGTTTTATGGATAATTTTCTAAATTATACCCCAATTATTTTCGTTTCCTTGGTTTGGCGTGTGATGAATCGTAAGACAGTAATTTAAAAAAAAAGAAATTAAAATTTTGGAGAAATGCCAATTCGAAGATGCATTTGCAGCCATAATGAATCGATTGTAGTAACAAATTCTAAATTCTTTAACTGTGAATTTAGATCTAAAACGTGATTTTGATTCTATGAGATGTGTAACTCATAATACATTATATTGCAGTAGGATTATTTGTTTTCCTTTTAAACACTATGAAAAAAAAATCCATATCAGTTGTTTTGAATCGTATCGATTAAAATCCCCAGATCCGTCAGAATCAGTTGAAGTCTTGTCTATCATCTGTTTCAACAGCTGCATAAAAAACAGTTATTTTCTCACGATAACTTATACGGGTTCTTTAACCATTTTTCAATATAAATCAAGATAATGAGTCAAAATCCACATTAAACGATAAGAACAAACATTAACTCAGGAATTAATTAAGAATATTTGATTTCATAAACTCATTTCACCTTCATAATGAATGCTAATAATATACAAAAATTTATAATAATTTATTTTTATATATAAAAGTCGCTAGACACTTGACTACCAATATAAAATACCATAATAATAACCCAATGCTAAAAATATGGGGAAAATCTTCATATTGAAAATAAGGGACTTTGTTTTAATTACTGATATATAATTTAACCCTGAAAAAGTACTAATTATACGTAAAAAAGGAATTACTTTAATCGAAATTATATTTGGTATAAACTTTATTAACTGTAAAAAAAAATAAATATTTTAAATAAAGTTAACAAGATAACAAGCGTCACAAGATAGATAAGAACCATCTAAAATATCAAAAAATTTATATGCGACTCTCAGACGCGTAGGAGGACTGCTACTATAAAAATTTGGCATATTTTTATTTTAAATTATTTTATGCTAATTAAATATTATATTTATATTTTTCTACTGCGAAAATCGTGTTTAAATCAATCCAAAACATCGATATAACTTGACATTAGAATAATTTAAACATGTAAACTTGACATTGGATAACAGCCAATAATTTATAAACAGATACGTTCATGGAATAATTCTAAACATGAAATAATTTGCGTTTAAATAAAAATTAAACATTCTTTCATTGTATGCACACAAATATTAAGTTCTTTTGCAAGTAAGCAATATAATTATTTTTATTACGTACGAAATGTTCTAATAATTTATTCTTTCTGATAGTTGTTGACATTCTTATTTATTTTTAAGTAGCTGAATTTATATAATTGTTCATTTTTGAGTGTGACTGAAAAAGGACAGAATTGTTCACTGGACATACCAATTGGATATCCTTTTTTTTAGGTCAATAAAGTTGTTGGTAATTTATAATTTATTCTCGCAGGATAAACGTGAAGTAGAACACGGTTAGAATTTTGAGTAAAGCTTAACGATAAATCGTGTGAACGCTTCTTGAGTGTGGAATGACCATCCTAATCTTATAAAGTATACTTTTACAAGTTGAGTTATAAGATTTTGTTGACTAGTATTTTCTGTTCGTGTGTAAAAAATGACTAATGGTAATAGTAATATTTGGTTTTCTTCAGGTGAACGGAAGCTACGATATCAACTTCCTGTCCTGCAACTAAATAAAGAAGACCATAAATACAAAGACTGTTTATTTTCTGTCTACCATACAATGTGCAATGGAATGGAATGTGCGGCGTGTCCAGTCGCTTCTCGTAAAAAGGAATACATAATAAATTAGGTGAACTTATACGTCGAGTGGTTGGAAAATAAATAAACACAAAAAAACGATACAAATACAGAATTGGTCCCGAGTCCTTTTGGAATTCTTATAAATAACATTTTCTGGAATGAAGGCACATATGGAGGATCGGCAATAAATACGGTTCCATAACAATGTTTTTAAGTACACGTTCTCTTCTTATAAAAACCTTACAAAAATAGAATTGTACCGAAATGGCTGGAATTCTGCTCCAATCGGAAGCGTCTTCCTCTGGCTAAAAAAATAAAGAGAAAAAATGTTTTCTGAGGAACTATCGAGTTTGTTTTGGTTCCGTGTCATTCGAGCCTATTCGTTAATCGAAAATATTCTCAAGTCTTATAAAAAAAAAAAAAATCGATTAAGGCACACGGCAGTATTAAGTAGATCGTCTTCCCGCTTTGTTCGAATGCTTCCTCGTTAATTTGCATTTGTTACCCATGCCGTAGTTTTGGGATATTTCCTTGGCTCTCTGTCTTTCTTGGATCATCTGGCGTAAAGTCAAAAGAGTAGAAGGGCTGGCACCCGTTCCGTGTCGGACATGTTTGCCCGTCAGTGTTCTCGTGGGTCTCTTTTTGGCTTCGGGGCCCGGAGAACTAGGAGGGCTGCTTTCTGGAATGATACCTACTCGGCGTTTCAGTTCTTCGTGGTCCTGGTACTTTTGCATCAGATGAGTATAGTAGCCGTAAACATTGCAAGGAAATCCCGCCGGCGCTACGTGTCGCAACTTCTGTAGAAAACTTTCCTGGTCCCCTTGCGAAACCGAAGGCATAGATCTGGAACGAGATTCTGCCGACAGATCGAATTTATCTTGTCTTCGGAATTTGATTTTATTTTCGGTGTGCGGTTTCCCTGAAGGCTGAGATAAGTCCATTTTCATTCTCTTGTCACGAGGACCGTTGAGTTCGCGTTGATCGGTGGTTTCTCGTAGTCTCAAATCGGGACAACTGAGGGATCGAACATATGGCGTTTCCTCTTGAACACCTTCCGTTAAGGTTCCTAAAGACTTGCATTTTCTTAAAACATTCTCAGCCGTATCCACTTCGGATTGGCGATCGTCGATCTGTGCCCATTCAAAGGCTCGTTCGGGAATTTTGTAAGCACGGTTTCCGTATCGCGTCCCACAACCCATTCTATTCTGAAGAACGTGGTCTTTCAGATAAGTATCGCTGGCTGCGCGATACAAGCAATTAACGTTATCAAAAGCCGGATTGGCCCTCATCATTGCGTATCTGAGACCTAGCTGTTCGTATAAAACAGGATAATACGGTAACAAGAAAGGATTGGCCATAGCTACGGCCGGAAATGTGCGGAAGGTAGATTCGCCACCCAAAAAAAACAAGGGTGGATAAAATGGTGAAACTTGCCATTCTGGACTAGGTTGTTTGTTTTCGGAAATGTCGTTATGGTGGGCCGGTTTGGATGGTTCTAAATGAGATTTCTTAGTCAAGTCGATCGGGACGTCGTCTTCTGCCACTCCGTCCATTGCGTTACTACGTTGGTCTTCGCGCTTCATAATAGCTTCAATGAGCTGGTCGTTTATGTCGGCATTTTCGTTTGGAAATTACATTAGCCTGCAAAGAATAAAATTATATTAGAACAGAGAACATAAATTGAATCTTCTTTTCCCTCCCTTAAACTTTTCATCGATATGAAGCAATTTGGTAAAGAAATGTTTTCATGAAAAATAAAATCCGTCAATCTCGATTCATCTTCTCAAACTCGACCCATTATCTGAACTAGAACAACCTCTGGGAGGAGAAATCCGACTCTAATATAAAATGAAAATAATGATATTCTCGATAGACAATAGTCCATTAGAAACGTTCCTTATTTTAATCAGTTTAGGTAGCTATTGTTATAACCGATTTGTATTAACATATTTAACAGTTTTGTTACAGTTAAGTTATAGAATCGACCCAAATTAAAAAATATCAAATGCTAAAAAAAAATGGCAAATATCGTAAACGAATCGCTAAAAACTGACGTAGGGCCTACAATATGAGTTTTACAGCCAAGATAAATATAACTAAAAGGCCTATTTTTATTTCCTTGCTTTTATAAATAGGAATAATCGGACGGCTGATGCGATCTTCTAATTTTTCTGTTAAAACCAATATTTCATTTAATTTTATATAGAAAATTTAAAGTTTTTAATTGAGAACTTTATTCTGAAGAAATATATCTTTTTCTCTAGAATTATTCTAGAGCTGCGGTTTTCAACCTTTTCATAAATGCGTACTCACCAAACTGAAAAAATTTCAATATAACCAACAAAAATATGCCTCGTAAACAAATAGGAAGTCAAGATTATACAGGTACCACTAGTCACTTCTCGCGTACCATAGGTCGCGTACCACCGCTGTTCTAGAGAATTCCGATTCACATGTCGACTTTAGAAAGATAATTTATATATTTAGACATAACACATTAAACTACTGAATTATAAAACTTACATGACTAGTAACAGTGGCTATTAGAGAGGGGGCAAGAGGGGCGGTTGCCCCGGGCCTCACGATTTTAGCGGCCTAAATTTATAAGCCAAAATGTTAGAAAAAATATATTAGTATATTTTTATACCGTTCCAGCTTCAGTGTTTGTCAAAATTTGAAGTTCTCTATCAATGTTTTCGCTTTTTCTTGTACACTTACCACTGTATATCTATCAATTTTGTCTTTTTTTTGTTTTTTTCTGAAGAGTCCCAAAAATATTAATTGCCCTGGATCTCGCATTTTCTTTGAAAATCCCTAACTATACAAAAAAGGATTTTTTCATTAATTCAATGAATAAAAAATTCGGAGAAAAAATATGTCGTACAATTTATGTAAAATATAATTTCCGTTAATTTGACAGGCAAACAAATTTTAATAAAAAATTACAAAATATATTTCTCGTGTTAATGCATAAATCAGATGATCTAATTGTATTTTTTCGTAGTTATTTATAGTTTTTTTTTTTTTTTTAAGGTTAATTTAAAGAGCCAGTTTAGCGTCGAATATATTTTTGACGGAATATATACGACAAGGAACTGAATTAATTGAAGTTGTGAGAAAAATTTATTTTTATCCCGAAAGAGGAAAACACATTCGAGAAATATTGCAAAACGTGTTTAAAAATTGTTGGAGTTGCACAAACGTAACTAAAAGAGAACGGTAACTGTGGTCAGAGGTAAAGAATAGAAACCAGTAATCAGCCAATCAGTTTTCTATCTGCTTTTGATATTTTAAGATATAAAAAAGAAAAAAAAATTATTCGATTATGGCCAAAAATACGGAATATGATAAACAGAAACTGAAACGTCAAACTGAATACGCAACAGAAAAAAAATATACATATATGAAAATTGATATTGCGTAAATGGGAAACTGATGTTTTTCTGATGGCAGTTACTGACACTTTCAGTTACGTATTCAAATAATTTTTCAGCGTGATGAAATGTTTTCAAAATATACGTTTTCCTGCCAAAGAAAAATACATAGCACGATATTACGCGATCATCTCCAAGATTGGATTAAAAAATAAAAAAAAAAATTAGAATTATTTATATATCAATGAAAATTTGAAACAAATATTTTAAAAATCTTATTAAAATTATAACTAACAAAATTAATAACAATGGAAATTATATAATTACAATACAATGGACTCCCGTATAACGCGGATGATACGTTCCGTGTTATAGGAAAAATCGCGTAATACGAGACACGCATTATCAGACTATTTTATGCAAATTTAAACTTGCCTCTGACTTCTAACACTGATCGCATATTGCTAATGAGATGCGCTTTAGTTTTAAATATGATTTTATTGTTTGCAGTGTGTTAATTAACATGTTTCAGAGGTTTCTTTAAAAGAAAAAAAAAACAATACGGATAACTAAATTTTAAAAAATATTATATACGAGCAGAGTCAGTATAAGACGGACTCCGAAAAGGCGGATTCGTATCGGCGGGTAAGTTGTTAAAGTTGTTATGGAAACGAAATAAACATCGTTTGGTTTTTTATTACAGTCAGCGGGTAAGTAACGTTAAATTGTTTGCAGAGTGTTAATTGTTTTAGAGGTTTCTTTAAAGGGAGGGAAAAAAAATACAGGTAACCAAATTTTAAAAAATATATACAAGTAAACTCAGTACAACACGGACTCCGAAAATGCGGATTCGTATAATCCGAAGAAAAGTTGTTAAAGTTGCCATGGAAACGAAATAAACGTCGTTTGGTTTTTTATCACAATCAAATGGGTAAGTAACGTTAAAAAAATTCATTCTACGCGTTATACGGAACTGTTTATAGCGTTATATGAATGCTAATGGCAATTTTTTCGTCACGTTATATACGGGAGTTTACTGTATTTTTTACTTTTTACAAGCAAATTTTGATCTTGTTATTGTTTACTCAATGTAAGTTATCAGCACAATTCTCACTCTTTATATTCATTTTTATTATTTCGATAAAATAGAAAATACATCCAATTAATTAATTAAAGTTATCCGTATATATAATTTGTGAACAGACTTTTTTTTTCCCTCCAAAATCTGGCTGCGATAGAAAGAAGCGGATTTGATCGGCGTGAAAACATAAAATGCACCGCCTTTCTGTTACTAATGACTCGACTAAAGCTCGTTATTTCCGGAGCAGCCTCTCGTTTCGTTAGATCGGCGACTACCTTGAAGATTTGTGCCTTCCGGTAATGAATATTTAGCGTATTTGAGACGAGGTGTGGACGACCAATAACGCTTCAACCACTAACCAGACAAAAAAAAAAAACCGTTACACAAACAACGTCTCGTTTATCAGCGATTTTCAATGGCGCCCTCTTTCGATCGGAATACGAAAAAAAAAAAAAAAAAAATGGATAATTTTATTCACTTCGCTATAATCAAAGCTCAACAATCGAGTCACCGAATTGTATGTTTCTGTTTAGTTATACACTACGAAGAGAAATGAAAATTAAACGATACCAAATATCCAGTGGTCCTTATCGACACGTTCCATTCAGGTTTGTTTCCAGTCGAAGTTGTTTGAGATAGAGATGAAGTGATGATACGATGTCGACATCGTCAGAAAAGCGGTCGACCATTGTTCTTGATGTCAGATGTTCGGTTCGGCAGCAGATGTTATACTGACAATAGATACATTGTAACAACATTTAATTGATTCCGTCGCAAAAAAAAGATTCGTAGATAGTTTATGTTTCCGTTTGCTTGACTGTTAATGTCAGCCTAAATTTTTTTTTTCGTCATTTCCTTCCCCTCTGTTATCCTTTGGCACGCGTGTCGCTTCTTTCTGCGCTGGTTTTCGACTTAAAAAAAAATCTCCTATTACGAACCTTGTTATGCTCAATTGCTCACTCCAGTTAAAAAGGAGAAAACAAATGGTGGTTATACGGACGGGGAAACGACGTTTAGGTTGATAACCTGTTAACGCCGTAAAATGCCGATTACCGAGGAGCCGGATGTCCCGACAGAAACCGAAAACTTGACTCACCTGGTATTGATAACAGGTATTGTCCGGCCATTACGATTTAACGCGCATTAAACTGGAAAGAACGGTGGTTGCCATCTTATCCCTGTCGGTCGTTACGTCTATTTAACCTTGGAGCCGCGGCCACCAAAAGTGAAACATAAACAACGGACTGAGATAAGTGACGTCGGTCCCCGCGGATCGAGTAATAGATAAGGTCTCGGCCGTAAACACACTACCCGTACGCGTCCACAAACCCTCATCTCCGTCATATAAAACCACATAAGTAACACTCGGTCCGAAGACACGGCTAAACTTACCTTCGGTGGTTCTCCACCCGGGATTACTACGGTCCAGGTCTAGACGAGTAGACTTTCGACCGGTCTAGCCTAAGCCACGCGATGATGTCATCGGCCCGGGCCGGTGGATGAAGGTCTGCACTCTTCTCTATAGGTAGACAGTTCTGTCGGCCTGCAGCTGTCAAATAGGGTGGTAAAAAACTCGGCCGCCTGCCCGGTCGTCCTTGACTGCTCTTCTGCACGTGTTCGGCGGGGATGCCGGCGTCGAGGATAATAGCGTTAAGTGTTGGAGCTGGCGTGTCGGAGAATGGAGCCAGATCGAAGATTTCTACCGGCAAATGTTTTCTTTCCAGCAAAGTATGAAAGAACCAGCGGTCATTGTAGCCTGGACTAGTTTCTTTTCCGTCGTTATTCGCCTCTCCGTCGACCAGCTGCTGTCATCGATACGTCGTTCCCACTTTTGGAACAGATTAAAAAAAAAATAAGCGATGGTTACTACGTGAGCTTTAACTTCTGTCTGGGAAAAACTGTCGAAGGGTGATGCATAGGTGATCATCGATAATCTAGTTCTATCCCGTTGGGTGTGAAGTCTCCTAAACAGAAGAATGGCATTAACAAATGCAAATTTTTATGTCTCCACTTCTGTCTGTCACCAGTTTATCCAAATAACAATATACGGGATATAACTTTTGATAAAAATGTGAAAATTAAAATTATATAAGAAACTATGATACCCAATAGATTTCTATTTAAGAAAAATAAAATTTGAAGACACCATTACCCTACAATAATCCAAAAAACAAGAATACTTGCTGAAGATTGCATTCTGAGTAACGATGCGAATCGGAAAATTATAACAGTTCTAATTGGGACAGAGTTTCATTCGATTGAATCAGAGTTTCATTATGATTACGGAATTCGTATCATCCAAACCAACTAATCTGTTTTTTTTTTTTCCTTCAGAATTCTCATCCCACCCTTCAGCTCCTAGATCTTGTTTGTTTGTTATTTTGCAGAAAGCCTTAACGGACTCTCCCTCGCCATCTGTCACTCGGATCGAAAGGGACCTGGTAACCCACATATTTCCCTTACAAAACGGTATTCGAAACTCATAATGTCAGTAAACAGATCGGCAGCTGTCCAGAAAATTCGAACAAAACATCGTCCATCGATAATATCATCTTATAAGACGTGTTGATGGTAAACGCTATTTTCTCGCAGCCTTCACTCCATAATTAGAAATCATACGCGTAATTTGAAGGGACGTGATCAATAAGAATTTTTCCATTTTTCTTTAAAAAATTGGGGTGTCCATATTAAGGTGGTAATCCATAATTATCCACCTTAACTCATCTTTCGTTTAGTTTCGATAAGAAACAAAGCAAAAGCCGTTTTATCCGGAGATGATAAACAGACTGCATCTTGATGCTCATTTAAATTATTATTATGTTTAAATTAAATTATATTCAGAAAGAAAATCATTAAATTTTTTATTCATTCTGATTAACTGAATTTGGATTAGATAATAGAACATCAATCTACAAAATAACGTATACATTTGACTCTTCAAGCAACAATTCTAAGTGTTTAGTAAACTTAACTTTGTTGCATATGCGGAAATTATCTTTATCCATTTGAAAATACTGTAAATGAACATTTATATAGAACAACAGACTTCTGTATTTCTTTATAGGTTAAACAATTCTGATAATTCTACCAAAGTATTAAACCACATCGATTTTTCTGATGGAGAATTTTTGCTTTTAAATACTCTCGGGATGATTAATAACTAGAATTTTGTATGTAATTAATAACATTTTGTATATAAAAATAAGCTATATCAAATGTACGGATTAAATAATGCTGAATAAATATTCGAATTTTTATTGTTTCGATTTTTTTTTGTCTTTTTATGTTTCTGACCTTGTAAGAGTTCATTCCATGATGGTTTCCCCAGGCGATCAAATATTCTACTTGTATTATTACTTCGATGACAGATCGACTGGAACATAATCCTTTCCAATATTAAATCTAGATAAAATATCATGTTTTTATATAAAAAAAAAAAAACAATGAATTCTGGTTTAACATTAGTCTTTTATTGTTATAATTTCTTTTCTTTCGAATTAGCTTATGTAAAATTAATAATTGGCATTAAATAAACCGCTTCAGACAACTGCTAAACCTTCCATCTCAAGATCAAACTGTTATCAATGAATAGATGAAGAGGGACGATCTCTTCTTGTTCAATATTTTATATAAAATTGAATAGGGAGACTAGAAGTTTGCTAGTCCTGGTAAACAACAAAATCTGAATTTTAGTTATGGAATAAATGTTCCTTAGTTGAAAATTTTCTCATGCTGTTGGATTCATAAATTGGAGTTTCCGGGCACACGGTTCAGCCGGAAAACTGACCCAATCCGTGCACCCTTTTTATTGCCAATTTTTCAAAAGAGTTTTCGTCTGGCGACCCACATCCTGTGTACTACCAAAAACATCGTTTGTCAAAAATGTGCCCATTTGGCATCTTTTCACCCCTTCCATCGACAACAAAGCCACCCACTGGTGTTGCGGCCGAGTTTTTGACCTACTTTCGGTTGTTGGTCGCTTGTTTTTCAGTTTTACAGCGTTTTTAACTGTACTTTTACCAATAAAACTATAGCTTAATGTTGGAATGACAATTACTAAAGAGCCAAACCTACCGGACGAACAATGTGTTAGTTAGGATTCGCATGAAAAACTAAGAAATCAAAGGGGAATAAATTCAAACCCAAGCCATCATTCGACTTATAATTCACAATCACGGAAATAAAAATAATTAAGAATCATATACTATAAAAAAAAAACACTAAAAATTATGTTGAAAAGAT
Organism: Androctonus mauritanicus; assembly: GCA_011317285.2. Lineage (NCBI taxonomy): Eukaryota > Metazoa > Arthropoda > Arachnida > Scorpiones > Buthidae > Androctonus > Androctonus mauritanicus. The sequence continues at coordinate 13,138 of WUQG02216970.1, forward strand.
GGAAGATGCCAACGGTCTCGCTCCGGAAGGATATGTGAAGTCGCGCGCTAATAGGCTCAGAAGCGTGCTAGTGGATTAACCACCGAAACCTCAGTAAAAGATTTAAAGTTCCGTATGGGCGGGTGGATGGGTGTCGAGAGCGATTCGTTTCACGCGTTTGGCCACGCGTCTAGTTGGAAAGGCGACAGTCATCCATCGGGTGGAGTCTCCGATATAATCCAACGAGCGGCGGTACGGTCGAGCGACGTGTGTTACGGGTCGTCGGGTAACGCGACGATAATGACCCTCGACATCGGGTGGATCCGACAATCCGCCTATTTGGGTGGCACCGCATTTTACAGGAAATGGTATTTCCAAATCGTGGAGGAGAAGAATACATCGCGTTTCCTTCTTTTGACGTAGGAATCGAAGGCAATGACGCGACAGACGAGGAGATAAAACATCGCGTGGCCGAAAGATGGATCGCTCTGCAACTATCCACGGTCAATGAAAAGTTCCGAGCATAAGGAGACGGATGCCTTCGGGCTATGATTACTGCGATTTAAAGCAATAGCTATACAGAGCAAAGCAAATAATGGTGGAAAGGAGAGCAACTTGGCTGATAAATACTAGAAAAGCTGGAAGTAGGACATTTCCGCCGCATTTGACAGAAACAAATTGGAGGAAAGAAAAGATTGTTATTGAGTGGCACAAAAGCCATCGACTTTTCCTTTCATTACTCAGCCACTCTCTTCTGACCCGCATACCTCAACCGGTTTGCGGACGAGTAGCGCCGTCTATTTCCAGGAGAACCAAGCATTCGGGGGCCGCCGTTTCCCCCACTCTCCACACTCACGTGACCGGCTTCGTCAACGTCACGCAGACCGACTTCCACGTTTTATTTTCAGTCGGACTAGCTGCCGACTGACACACTTTCCGAGAGATAGAAATCGCTTCCGGTTTGTCGAATCGGGTCACAGTATCTCTTTCCACCCTCACAATCTGGATAAAGTGTCGAACACAATCTAGGGGGGTCGCGCACCCCCTGCTCCGAATTCGAGACCTTCCAGCCAGCCTGGAACCACTCGTTTCTACGTATCAAACATTATTTTATACACATTTTCCTCTGCAGTGAATTTAACTTGAATTGCGACTTGACAGTCATCATTCGAATCGAGGAAAGATGCGGTTCGCTGTTAACCGTAAACAAGAGGCGTGTCGAGCAAAAAATCGGCGGGCGTGCATCGTTACAAGAAAAATGTTGGGTTTTCGGACCGACCGCCGACAAATAACGAACGTAGGCGCGAGGAAGACCTTCTAATAGCCGCAATTTCTATTTATAAACTGATGAGAAAGGCAGCCCCGCAAGGTTGTCACCGACAGAAATAGATTCTGAAACGAGTCAGACAAACTTAGAAACCACCACCGCCAAGGTCTGCACGCCGGACCATAGTGGCCCAATGCAAATGCTATTAGTATATTGCCGGGCCGGAAAGAAATTCCTATTAAATCGGGCTAGTGATTTCTAAGTCACGATTAAACGAGAGAGAAAGAAACCGCGATTCCGCATTGACGTTCCACAAAATCGAACGTATATCGGAATCCAGATTCGGAGAAGCGTAACGCAATGACTAAGCCGAAGAAAGATTAGTGGCATTTTTCGGAGAAAAACAATAAAGAGAACCGTTTCCTCCCCTCTTTTTTTTTTAATCGACTCACTTTCTCTACCGGAAAAGCGGTGGTTTCTTACGGGATGTCCGATCAAAGTAAATACGACTCCCACGCTAATTCCGTCTGGAGAATCGACGACAGCGGACCAGTGCCAAAAAACAGAAAGTAGAAAGATTTGGACCCTTCTAATTCGATAGATCTCCGTTCTCGCGCGGCCGATTTGGCCCAGTCTTACCTGCTCCGGGCCGAGCTGTGTTGCCAATATACCAAAAATCCGGTGGTTGTAACGCGCGTACGGCCTCCGAACGGATGGCGAGAACGGACACCTGTCGATGTTTCAGCACCGAAAATACGTAATGACTAACGTCCTACCTATTTAATGGAAAGGTGGCGGGCATCTCCTATCCGACGACTTCTGCTAATGCGACGTGAGCCGGGACTTACCCGCGACTTCAATGTCAGTGATTTTTGCAGCGCCGGAGAGACCGATAGACTCTAGGGTGCGGCGCAAACTTGCCGGCGACCACGTGCCCGCGCCGACCAATAGCGTCACTGCGCGCGCCGAGTTCCCTTTCTAGGTCAGCGAGATGTACGAGTGTCTCGACTGGCTTAAACCTTTCTTTACCAGCTCGACCTCAAATATTAAAATAGAAGAGGCGAACGCTTGGAGTAAGGAGAAAGTGCCAGAACCATTTATAGGACTGCGCCGTTTCTAGGTCACCGTGGCCTGTTTTCCTCGGACACGAGACCACCGATGGCCCGCGGCCTGCCTCTACGCCTCACGTGTTTTGTGTGCGCACTCCTTCGCCGTCGTCGGTAAACAACGATTACGCGTCTTTAGATTAAAACACGGCGTCGGGCTAACGCCAGCTTGGAAATTTTGTCGCGTGCCACGTCCGAGAAAGCGATCTTAAGTTTCTCTCGTTTTATAATTTACTTTCTTTTTCGAGTTGAATATTCTACAAGTAAGTTTACATTTGTTTTCGGAAAAATAAATCGAATTAAACGGATGACAAACGAAAATGCGTTTATTCAGGCGTGACACCAATACATATAGATTTAAACTTTTTAAAACTTGATACATCAGTCCATTAAATCTGTATCATTCCTCGAGCAAAACACTCGAAAACGCGTATTTTCGTTCAAACTAGCCTATTTTCGGGACACAAGTAGGTTGCAGTCGAAAGAGGGACGAAAGAAGTAAACCTATCAATCCAGTTCTTGTCGATTCATTTTTTCCTTCCCCGGCCAAAGGGGCCGAACTTCTCAAAAATCTCCTTCTCTCTCTCTCTTGATTTTGGTACAACTGTACTAGGAATTCTCATCGAACGATAGAACAGTTATTCGATATATATTTTTTTTCTTTTTTTTTGGAAAAATCAGTACTACTCAAAGTCGAACCATCTCCATCAGGCGGAAACTCAAGAAAAAGCAACCAAGCGAAGCGCGCTTCCGGACGTCCTTCTTCGGTATCGAAGTCCCCATCTGCCGAGTCCCAGTTTCGCTCTTTCTTATCTATCGACTGGCTTTCTCCGCCTCGGAACTCTTACGCAATCTCCCGGAATAGCGTAAATAGATTTGCACAGCAAAAGATCAAATTAATGAGAAGACAGAAATATCGGCTATCAATGGAAGAAGCTACCGTTTTTTTTTTTTTTTTGGCTTTTCGGAGGAATTGGATTTCTACTGTTTTCCAACGCCCAGTTACCATAGCAACGCCTTGGGCCAGTTACGGGGTCGCGTCGGTGATATGTCGGTCGATCCGGGCACAATGGAATGTTATTTATAGCAGCGCGAAACAGGTTTGTCGAGTCCGTAGCGCGGACAACCGATGAAAATGAGGGAAAGGAAAAGGCGAAGCATCTTCCGACTCCTCCGCCTAGCGGAAAGGGATGGTTTTTATCTTCTCCTACCTTAAAATAGAAAAAAACCTTCTGTTCTTTCCCCAACGTCTTAAAATAGTACGGACAATAGGGAAAGTTAACTAGAATTCCGAAACAACTCAGATTACTTTCTATTATTTCTTTATGAGCATCAGTAGGCATTATCCTTGGCCCGAGGAACCAACCGCCACGTTGATTTCCTAAATGACGGACGGCTTCTAAAATATCCCATTAGTCTTAAATGAAAATAAATCTGATGAAATAATCTTTTTAGTGATGTCATTTTCTCGGTTCTCATTTTCCGAGAACAAAAAAACATTTAGTTTAACGATTGCGTTGGTAATGCAATTCGTCTCTGACAAGATAAAGATGAAGAGGCGCTACAACCACAGATTCTTCTTATACTAGAACGAAAATTAAAATATAGTTTTTCAGATGATGATGACGATGATTACGAATGAAAATCGAAAGTCGTCCCCCGCTTATCAGCGTTGTTTATAGGTCAACACGTTTCTCGTTGCCACCGCGGAAGTGCCCATTGCGGCAGAAGTAGATCATTCGGAGCTGCGTAACTTGGTCACAGACAATCGGTTCCCTCCTTAAGTGATGTTAGATGGCCGCGATCTGTATCTGGATCCCGCCATCCTAATTTCCGGCCGCGATAATTCTTTTCGATTACGACCAGTTAAGTTATAGTTCACTATTGGTCGAAATATTCCATTTATGCATTTTTTTTTCTTCGATAAGAAAAGTTGTTCTCGTTAGATAAGCGTGCATCACTCTCTTCACACGCAAGTTAGCCGTTCTTCTCGTTAATGCTGCCATTTAATTCCTGGACTTCTTTCAGTTTTTTTATGTTTTTGAGAGGAGGAATTCGTTTAAATCCCCAACTTTTTAACTATGAACAGTTAACTTGCTACCATTTAATTAACGATAACGAAAGGATAATTGCTCGATTCGAAAATAATGTTGAGATTTAATTATATTATCTAAATTCCCTACTAAAATTATTATCAAATTCCCTATTAAAATTCAAATTCTCTACTAAAATTATCATCAAAATTCTCTACTAAAAATGCAAATTTCCTACTAGAATTATTATTCAAATGCCCTACTAAAAATCCAAATCCCCTGCTAAAATTATTATCCAAACTCCCTACTAAATTATTATTCAAATTCCCTACTAAATTATTATCCAAACTCCCTACTAAAATTGTTATCCAAACTCCCTACTAAAATTATTATCCAAACTCCCTATTAAAAATGCAAATTTTCAACTGAAAATCCAAATTCTCTACTAAAATTGCTCTAATAATAAATTATTAGAGCAATTTTTATTAGGGAATTTGGATAACAAACAAAAGTTTGTCTAGCGACTCGATTCACTATGCGAGTCAGCGTGCGAAATATAATCGTTCTGTACATGACACTAAATATGTCAATCGGTTCTTTCATCAAAGGAATGTTGTAACGAAAAATTTATGTCCGTAGTAAACGCTTGCTGATTGATTAGCGAACAGAAGAAAACAAAAACATTACAACTCTTCCTAGTACAGGAAAACAATGAGATAACGGAAATAATTCTATACGCAAGTTGTTTCCAGTGGATGGAACTGTTCTCTGACTGGATCCATAGGTAAGCAGCAGTATGCGTGCGACTCTCTCTTCCTCGTCTGTTCCACCAATCAAAAGCGCCTTGATTTCAAATTTCTACATTATTAATAAATGTTAATCATATTTACGCTTAGAGATTTTTAGACACCGATTTATAAAAAAAACAAAAATGGCTGACTTAAACGATAGATATGGTTATCCTTTGTTAGTTTATGCGCATTCGAGGTGAAAATTTTTGGCCGAATATTAACAAATATTCGATTGGATAGAGACCAAATATATCAAGAATGCTTCAGTTAAATTCATCTTATTTGTTCTAATTGTTAAGAATTTTTATACGCGCCATTTTTACATCGAATGATGACGATTGTTTATGAGGAATTTTTGAATGTATTAATAACTTGGTAATATGGCAGATTAACCATTTTGATTGTCTTTGTTATCGAAATGTATAAATCCGGTATATGCAATTCAAAACATATTTTAAGCAATTTGAATAATCATGAGAAACGTTTCGATAGTAAATACTGTACGACATCGGTTTAAAAAAATGATTATTGTTAAATTGAGCAAATAAATTGCAGTTTATTGTTATAAGTGTTATTTTGAATTCAGAACAGAGTCTGTATACACTACTTCGAGCAAGAAGGCTCGAATATGACCCTGAAGTAGCTTATATATATAAAAAAAGTGTTTTTTACTGATTTATTTTTGATTTAAAGTACTGTATCTTGTTTACTGTATCAGTAAAGCACGGTCTATTCTTCCATGGGCGTTTAGAAGACCCCGATAACTCACTTCATAACTCACGTCACCGGAAAGATTCTAAGCACGCTGCTTGTCGCGCTTGGTAAAGCAGAAAGAAAAAAAAAACTTTAAACGGGTACTTATGTAAACAAACTAGGGGCAAAAATTTATCTTATAAAGTTTTGACTTGCTGTAAAAACTTTTTTTTAATTAATAATGGTTACTTACACAAGGAACCATAATAAATTATGTGTAAGCTTGAGAATTAACGTAAAAAGTGTGCGTGTGCAAATTGATTAACTTACGTAAGAAATTCGTATTAATTAAGTACACAAACGAGAGCCAGAACTTGTACAACCATCTTGAAGGTGTTTTAATTCTGAATCTCATATCTCCAAATTTTTAAGAGGGATCGAGATCCAATATGACCCATATACTCCCATCCTTCACCTGTTGTCGATTCTTAACACATTGGACAGGTGCATTTAGTCTACACGCTCTTCATTGTTAATCAATCAGCAGCCATTTATTACTGACAAAGTTTTCCTTACATCATTCCTTTCGGTCACAAAATTAAAAAATTTTTAAACTTAGCATAAGCAGATTTTTATTTTTAATGTTTATAATAAATACTTAAAGACGGCATAGTCATATTTCTTCATTAATAAGTAGAAGATTTACTGCAATAAATCATATTGAAGTTTTGAGAAAATATTCAATTGCTAAATTAGATTTTAACAAAATTTATCACTCGAAAACTTTTATGAAATTTATTTTGCATAATATATTTCTTCTATATTTACAGAATTAGTCTGTCTACATTGGCAATCCGTTTGAAAAAACGATTATAGAATACAAAATAAGTATCGAATAATGAATATAATTAAGTGATCAGCAACCTTATTCGGCCTACGCCATCGCATAATAAAATCAAATGTTACACAGTATCACTTTTTTTTTTTTATAAATATTTGAATCAATAAAACCACATTATGCAATATAAATGACATTGAATATAATCGTTTCATTAATTTTTAAATTATTTTTACCTGTAACAAAACACGTCCATACTCTTTACTTGGAAAAATTAGAACAAAGGCAGTGGAAGTGAAGAAAGATCGCGCTAATCGCGGAGATTTTTTTTTTTTAAATCACATTGTACAGAAATACGAATTTTTAGTGTGTTTAATAGTTTTATATCTAGTTTAATCTAGCGTTAAATAAAATATTGCATAGTCTACATATTATTTCTATTATTCTTTAAGTATTTTTGCTGTTCTGTTTGACCTATATTATGTTTACGTTTTAAGCAATTACAGTTCTAATAAATATTTAAAAACAAAAAAAAATCGCACGCTTTCGGTGATTATTAATTAGGATTCGCTTCTAATATAATTCGATAATTAAAAAATTAAGTTTAATCCAGTTCAAAATGAATATAGATAATGGTGGTCGCCATTTTTTAAATATTTTTCCCTTTTTTGTCGACATAGAATGTTGTACCGTGGGTGGCATCCGAGAAAAACCTTTCTATATTTATACTTTCGGATCCACCCGAAACAAAAATCTTTATAAAAGTAATTGAAATTGAGCAAAGTTTCTGAAGGCATTGAAGGAATAATTTTTTTTATTTTTTTATTTTCAATTAAAAATTTATTAAGTTTAACCACATTCTAGACAATTTATTTCATTTTATATCGATCGCTGGGTGGGCTTATTATTGTCTGGCCGCTATCCGTTGCCAACTGACTTTGTCATTGTTCGTTAAAAAATTCTCTTGTCCGCTCGAGTTGGCAGTCGCTTTGAACGATTCTTACACTGGCGCCATCTGATGAACACTATAACAGAATTAAATCTAATTATTTTTTTTATATTATGAAGAATAAAAATTATTGTTATTATTATTATTTTCTTAAAATCAATTTTTCTCCAAAAAAAAAAAAAAAATATCTTACAATTAACAAATTATTCAATATATAAATCTTATTGAAAATATTCTATTTAAATATTTTTTTTAAATTTATTTTAAACAAAAATGCGATTATGTACTCTTTAATAGAAGTTAACTTTAATTATATTCATTGTTAGACTGCCTTTATTATACGATGAATATAACAATAATATGTATACTGTCAGGATTTTCTTAATTTTATTATTATTAAAATAAAAACAGATTTGTATCTACATTTGTTTTTTATTTTTGGGATGGGAATCTTATATCAAATTATTTTATATTACGTTGATTTTATTCTTTTTTAAATATAAGAATCAAAAAATATTTGCTCAGAATTCATCAAAAATTGTCTTCTGAGATTATATAAGATTGAATCAGATGGTAAAAATATGTAGACTATACTTTAAAGAATGGCATATATTGCCATA
>WUQG02217081.1:0-21407 GCA_011317285.2 Androctonus mauritanicus
GAACAATTTCTATTCGTTTACCACCCACAGAAAGTCCTTTGGTGTCCGATTTGGAAAACATAACGGACTTAAATGACGCGTAAACTTCTAGCCCCCCTTATCACAGACGACAAATAGTAACAGTAGTGACATATGATTTTTTGGGTTTCAGTGCCAACAACTTTCCTATTTTTCCGACAAAGGATTATTTCTCTCACGCAGTTTTATCTTCGCCAAATTTCGTTCTTCTGAAACAACGATTCGAATTTAACCCTTTAAAAAGTTCACAGCTGGCAAAAAACTGGAGATATCACGTGACCTTAACTGCCTTCAGAAATGCGCCATACCGGCGAATTACCATAAAAAAGGTGAACTCACCGGAATTCCATGCAGAACCATTTCGGCCACGTTGACAGCCGGAGTGGAAGAAGTGGAAGGGGTGTGTCCATCTTCTGTTACTCTGTCCACGCTGCCAAGACTGGAATTGGAACTGTAGCAACTGTGACGGGGCGTCGACTCATAGCTATGACCTGATAACCGACAGGGAGCTTTAACGTCAGAACCTGACGCCCTTCCACTGTCCAAACTGGAGGTACTGTGTCTGGATCCGCTGGTACTGCTTCCGCTACTTCCTCCTGGACTGTCTCGACCCGGACAGGGCCCCACATCTATGCCCTGGTCTTCCAAAAGCGCATGCGTTACGTGAAGTTTGTGATGTCGAGTGGTGGCAGCTCCTAGAGGGTGGGAAACGTCATGTGTCGGGGTACTCGGAGTACTGTCCGGATGTGGGTGCACGATGACTTCGGCATACTGCGTCTGCGGAACGGAAATGGCGATCAAGAAAAGTCTGGCAGAGTCGGGAGAGGGAATACTCTCATCCACACTCACCTGTCCGTCCGGAAAACAGAAGTGGGGTCGATTGGGGGATGGCAGGGTAGCGCAGCTGCCAGGATACTTGGGATAGTCATCTGGAAAGAAAGACCGTAAAAATCACGTGACCGGACAAAAGAAAAAAGGCCGGCCACGCCAATGACGAAAAAAGTGAGAACTTACCGGCAGGTGGTGAACCGGGCGCAGGCGAAAAGGCGTCATCGGCGCTTAGACTGCCGCAAGAGTTTCGGTCGACGGTGGCCTGGCTGCCGTATCCACTGGAAAAACTGGAACCGGAATGTCGATTGGTCAGGTCTGGTGCGATGGGGGGCGTCACCTTCTTGATGGTAGACGACTTGAGGGTGGCCGTCCTCTGCATGCCTCCCACTGCAACGGCAGCAGCAATTAGGTGAGCGAAGAACGGAAACAAGGAGGGACAGACGGGAGAGACGCACAGGAAATGGCAGACAATGGCAACGGTCATTAGCCCGGCGCCGTCCGGAGTGGACCCTTCCAATTCCGGACACATCGACACTCACCCATCAGTTTTCTTGGCATCTTCGGCTTCTCCTCCTCCTCCCTGGCGATACGGGACGCGGTCCTGTTCGGTCAACGTGTCCGGTCGGCGGCAGGGACACCACTCGGGACAGTCCCCGTGCCTCTCTGCGTTACCTTTACCTGTCTGGCTGGCCCGACTCGGGACGGCTCCATTGGCCACCGAGGGGAGATCCCGTTCTCACGCACAACACTTACCTGGCCTGTTGAGTAGTTGGACGGCCGTGGCCGGGAAGTAGCCGGTGCGGGAGGTCCGGTTCGGGTTGAAGATAATGCCCTTCCACCTTCCGTCCGAGCTCTGCTCCAGCACCTAAGGATATATAAATCAAAAATATAACTCCGTAATGCCTTCAATCCCGTTTTTGCACGTGACGTAATCGTAGCTTTCGAAGAGCTATAATCTAGTTTCAAGTCACCTAGGACTGCACGGCGTGATTAAATCAAGTTAGCTTCTTTTAGAATATCGAATACTGTAATTTCTAAAAATCGCGTGATTTAATCCAAAATAATTTCCTTATATTAGGCATCAGAAATAAACGATTATTATTTTGTTCCGATTATGAATATAAAATTTATATTGAATAGTATTTTACTCGACGGCAATACGCGATTTCGAAATTTAAATAAGATATTCGAGGGTTACATCAAGCGATTCTCATTGGATGCCTTTTGATTAAATTTACATCACGTGATCATCAGTAATTCTACAACCCGAAACACTGGATTCAACTACACAACCGTACACCCTGCCAAAACACGATCTATCGCGCCAACCTGTCAATAAAAAAAAAAAATATTTCTTTTTTAACAGCGAACCCGGCAGGATGTAAACGGAGAAATGGCGAGGCGGTATTCTACCACTCGATCCGTAACTTCCGCCATTTCCTGCCATCTCCTTCACTCCTGCCTGCCGAGCGGAAGAAGTCAAGAACTGTATCTTACGTTGACGATGTCTCCTTCCTTCAGAACTAAGCATTCGGTGTCAGCGGGGTCGTCAAAGTCCCTGATGGCCCTAGCTTCCACAGCGCTGATGATCTCTGCAAAACATCCATATAAAAATCAGTAGTGGCCCATCTTTATTTTCTCATAAAGGGTTCGATCCTCCAGCGGGAAATAACCCTAAAATTCTGCAATGCCACGGGGATCAAAAGTGGATTGTTCCAAATGGCAGGCAGCAATTGTCGGGTCGGGGAGAGGTGCCGTTAATACGCGTTTCCTATCTCTCTCTGACAGGATAAGTAGTCGAGTAATTTATGGTTCCTCTCTCTATTAATGAGCTGCACACTTCATTACTGGCGAGATAAGGCCGAAGAAGAACTGAAGAGTGCAACACCTCTCTTTCTCTCCCAAACAGAGAATCGAACTCTTTTCCTCTGGCGGATAGTAGGGCTTTACCTTTCAGCAGCTGCTTCATCTCCTTCTCGGCTTGGCAAGAAGTGAAGGAACGCACGATATCCAATGCCGTCTGATCATAAGAGTTGGGTTTGTTGACGTCGATCCCGCACTGCAACACAAAAGAGGAAGCAATCACACATCGGACAATTAATCAAGGGCGACGCGAATGACATTCCAGCTAGCTCCTAACAGATTGCATTGATTGCCCCTTTTGTACCAAAATGCGTTGCATGCGTCATCGTATTTGCCCATTTTTTCTTCTTTTTTTTTACCTAACGCTTCGTCCCGGAGCTTTGTTTGCCTTTCAATTAAAGCTTGTCCCTTTCACCACCATTCAGTTCCGTTCCCACTCTTCCTCACTTCCTATATTCACGTAAATAAAAGAAATTTCCCTCCTAGCTTCTTTAAGGGAAACACGCCATTGGAAAATTTCCCCCACTTCCTTTTATTCGTCCGTTCTCCCTTTTTTTAATTAACAAATTGAAGTTTTACTTAATTTCTGAACAAAATTAGGAATTTTTTTTTGTAAGGTTACACAAATTTCCTTAATTTGACACTTTCCAATTTCAAAAAATTATTACAGAAATTTCCCTTTCGATAGAAATTTTTATTAAAAAAAAAAAAGATATAAAATTTCATTCAGAAATATCTTTAAAAATTCAAAAAAAAAAAGCTTTTCGGATTTAATAAATTTTAAAAATTTATCTTACAGAAATTCACTTTATGATCCATAAACAAAAAAATTACAAAATCCTACAATAGACGATAACAATTTTCTCTCGGTCGGTAATTTCCCCAACTTTTCCTCTCCGTTTTAATGACGTTCTAATAAATTTCCCCGATTTTCCGACAAGAAAAACGAAAATATCCGAAAGTGCTTTTCCGGCATTTTAACAACGGAATGGAGATCAAGTTGTCAAATAAATTCAAACAGATAGCCTAATACAGTTTTCACTTGGCAGCGTGTCACGTGATACGCATTCCATCCATCACTCGGAAGATAAGCAGATAACTCATCTCGCCAAATATCTCGCTTTGTATATCCCGTTATCTATTATCTAGAGATGAAAGTTATTGTCGAATTATCTGCAAACAGATAATTATCATTTCAGATTTTTATCGTTTTAAAAGATGATCGTTCTTCCGTTACGTGAACAGAAAAAAAAAAAAACCCTACGTCCGACGTATATTCCTAGAGGTTATTAATGTAAATATATAATCAAAAATTTACTTTTCTCGAGGCCCTAACAGCCTCAAAGATTTTAGGAATGAGATGGAACCCTAGATAAGGCCCCACTTATAGGTCCTCGAATTTGTAAAGCTAAGGATTAAGGTGAGGGAGAAGATGGGGCTCCATTTAGGAACCACTCGAACTCAAATCCCGCACGAAAAATATATATGTATAAAAAAAATTTAAGTGCATACACTCGACAATTCGGAAAATAAGATTAAGAACTCCATTACAGAGACGAATAAGTTGAATTCTCGAGATAATGGTTATCCCGAATTTTTAAACCAGTAAACCATGCAAAATACGAATTATCTTTTTTTTTTTTAATTCTCAGCGTTTTAGTGTATACCAAAAGGATATTTATAACTGCGCAGACTGTTTCTCAATTTTTAGAGATCATTAAATGGAGCGAGGAGGTAAAGAAATAAAAGAAAAAAAAAACGATTTCTGACATTCGATACGTAAAAAAAGGGGACGTTTTTCGGAATTTTTTCACAAAATACACGTCGACCGTGCGAACTGAATATTCACGGGTCAGATCATCTTTCTCTCAATTCGCCAACTGTTTTGGAAATTATCTTAGACGGCTTCCAGATATTTTGGGAGGAGGGAGGAAAAATTTCGTCTCGGAACACAATCGACTTTTTGTGCTCGCCTATAAAACTAGATCGAATTTCGGGAAGTGGTCGGTGACGTCACGGACAACATGCCACTTTCCAATTTATTTATCTACTCGAATAATTGTGTGAAGTGTTGTTTTCCCCTGCTTCCCTTTGCTTATTGAGTAATTATTAAGGTCAAGACCGCACGCTACTACTGCCTGAAACCTTCGTAAATTTTTTTTTATCGTCATCGGTCTACGTGGCGTGACTAATTATCTAATTATGTTAGGCGGAAAATAAGGGAAAAAAGTCTGTAGCCTTCCCTGTATGGATAGAGTTAAGAATCCCTTATCTACCAACATACGCTGCATCTGGTTAATCCTGTTAGTTATGGCTGCCTTTCCAGATCCTGCGATCTATATATAACCGGATAAGGTTGTCAAATAAATTAACTGATTCTTCTCCCGCTGCTACTCTAATATAACTACTTTATTTATCGGAAGATATTCGTCTGCTTCATTCGTGGCGACATCTGGTGAGCAGAGTACCAATTACATTTCAGAAATTTCCGAATTTTTTTTTTTACCCTATTTTTTTTAATCATTTCATTCGAATATTTATTTTCGTAATTATTTCTGAAAATAAATTTAAAGCATTTTGGAAAATTTTAATTAAAAAAAATTACTGTCATAATTGAGATAATTCTTAAATTAAAAAAAATAATATATGTATTTTTTTTTTTTAATTAATACAATTTTCTAAAATTATAAACTTCCATTTCTTGTTATTTTAAAAATTTTCTAAAAATTAAAGTAGGAAAATTAACGGCAAAAAACGAAATTAAAACCCTATATATACCAAATATATATTATCTGATTCAATTTTATGGAGGAAATATATAGAAAAATTAATTCATAAGATTAAATAGCCATCTAATATGGCCGAAGGAAATGTGCACAGATAGTCAAACGAGAATGCTTCATATAAAAACCGAATGCAAAACAATTGAATCGCAAATCTTTCATTCTTACATTCATAATTCGAAACGAACGTCTGTAAAAATTTTGACAAGTCATTCTTTAATACCACGCAATGAATAGAGAGATAATAAATACTGTATTGTAAATGACTTAACAGTTTTCTTTAGGCATTTCATTAACATTCACCGCATGATATCACCACGCAACTTCGACTCTAATCTGATAATGGCGAGTCACGTGAAATTAAACGAGCTTTATAATTTACAACCACGTGATTGCTAATTACCAATAGGGACAACTGTTAATTTAAACCAACCAATCTAAAAATCTCGTTTCATAAATCTTTCCAAATTTGTACGTAGCGACATCTGTTGTCTTTTAAGAAATATGAATTTTATTACTAATGTATTGTACTGTAACTGAATTTTTTTAATCGAAATTATTTCGTTAAATTTATCAAAATTTATTTTTTATTAAAAAATATTTCATTAATTGTTTTTTTTTATGATATGTACCATATATTTTCGTGTTGCAAAAGTCATTAAATGGCTAAACCAATTTAAGCTTTAAAAATAACAATACAAAAGAAAAATTATGGTAAATTAAAATGTGATTAGTTTAAATAAAACAATTTAACTTTTAACAACAAAGTTTTTTTAACTTAATTGAAAAACTAAATCCAGCTACATTAATTAAATCCATTCTTGAGAAATTTTGAAAAACATGGTATCAAATAACATCAAATAATGATAGAAAGCACCTTGAAGAGAAATATGACCTTTCTTTTTTAGAGTGCTATGTTAGGAATGAAATTAAAGTATTTTAATTTATGGACTATCATATTGCAACAGAAGTCTTTAAATAAAAGTGATAAACATCTGTTCTTTAAATGTATCACAATTCTGTTCACATCTGCCATTAAAAAAATAAACATATATATGTATTAAAGCTATCATATTAAATGTACTGAGACAGAAGAAAAGATTTAAGAAATATTAAATTAAATTTGATGAAATCTGGAAAAGATGTAACTTAAAATCATCCATTAAATTTATATTAGCTATTTTTGAATATTTGTAATTCATCCATAACAGGCTAATATAAATTTTGATTTAAATTAAGTACTAAAATTTTGCAACTTTGGAATTTGTACTATTAATACAGAACACATAAAAATAATAATGGAAATATTTGAAAGCCTTTGTATTGTATATTTATTTCCACCTATTCATTTGTCAATGCTGAATAGTTTTCAAATAGAATATACAAAGTTCATTATAAATAAAAAATAAATGTTTACAAAAGATAAAATCATCAATAATATTTATTCTAATTCTATTATTAAAAAAAAAATATTTATTTCCTTTTATTATTTAAAAATTTTGAGCTGTAGCTTCTTCTATTTGTATTCACTATTTCTAGTTTTATTTTACATTGATATGTCACTGCTGCAATTAGATCAACCATGACCTAGTTTTCTAACCAATAAACAAATTCATGATGGATAATATAATAGTTATTATATAATTCAAATATCTACATTCAAAATAATGGCTCTATAAATACAATTTTAAAGCATGCAACAATTTTCATAAATTTTATGGGCAATTAATCAGAAACTGTAAATCTAATAAATTATATTATTATTTATAAAAATTGATAAAATAAATACATTAAAAATTAATAATTGATACAATAAAGTACTAGAAAATAATCTCTAAAATTTATTTGTCTAGAGAGAATTTTTTTCATAATTTAATTATCATTTATTTTAACTTCAGATTTTAACTGTTGTTTAATTATAAAAAATCATGGGCACAAAGATTAAATACTGATTTCTAATATTCTTTATAAATTCATATTTCTTTAAATTTAAAGAAAGAATTAAATTTATCTTGGAATAAATTTATTTGCAGTATGTTTTGACTTTTTTTTAATAAAATTTTAAACATAAATGTGAAAAAAAACAAATGAAAATTAGATCTTTATATTAAAGTTTATATATAAATCTATAATCATTTCATTAGTTAGAATCATAGTGTATTTTTTATTTTTTTTAAATATTTTTCAAAGTAATAAATCAACTTCAGATGATTTATTACTTCGAAAAATATTTAAGAACTCATATAAGAAATTTTACCATTTTATCAATTCAAGATTTGTGTAAATAGAATATTACTTTATAAAAAAAGCATAATTTTTAACAAAAGTAAATTTTTATAGAATATAATATGTCTGTTATATTTTATAATTATGTTTTTATCAAATTTATTAAATCTAAAAAATATTTCAAATTTTACTAATAATTCTAATTTATTTTAATATGAGATAAAAAAAATGAACATGCTTATTTTCAGTTATACTATAAATAAATAAAATGCTTATGCTAAATTTGAGCATTTTAATTATTCTAAAGCAGTGCTTTTCAATTATTATATGACATTCCGAGTAATGGCATTTGAGGTATCACAAAATTATAGATCTAAAAAAAAATTAAAATTTGTAAATAATAAAATAAGCATAGAGGTAATACATGAACAATATTCCACCAATAATTAGTACTTCTGAATAATTATTTTTTTAGTTATAACATTGAATAGAGGTAGAGATCTTTCTATTAAAAATTTATTTCTAAATAAAAAAAAAAATTTACATTTCTCTTCTAAAAATATGAAATACTATAATTATATTACAGCTTTATTTTTTGTGGTAAAATGTCACACAGAATTTTGAATGTTAATGGAGTGTTGCCATGAAAAACCTAAGAAAATATTGTTCTATAGCAATATGAATTATTAATTAAAACAGAAAATCAACTACTGTAATTCATTTTGAAATTAATACACATTCTACATAGAATAAATTTTTTCTTTATATCACATTATTTTTTAACATATTTCAATAATATTGTAAGTTTATTTATATAAAAATATTACAGTATCTTATAGTAAAATTTGGATTTAAATATTTATATAAATTTATATTAATTTAAAAATTCTACTAAGCAATAAGAAGCATTTAAAGTCAGCTGATACTATTATTTCAATATGATTAAAGTAAAAGAAATTTTAAATTTAAAAAAATATTTTTATATGATATGTGTTAAATATATGAAATCTTAAATATTGTAATTTCATGAAGAAAATTTATGTTTAATGGTAACTTTTCACTGAATAATTAAAAAAGTTATCAAATAAATAAAAATATCATTTTCACATATAAAAAAATATTCAATTTCAAGATTAATCTGAGTTTAAACAAAACGTTTTAAAATAATTTGTGATTTAAAATCATATCCATTAAATAAATAGTTCTTAAAAATGAGATGATAAAATCTTATTCAAAATAGGCTATAAAATTTAACTAAAATTAAATTATTAGAACAAAGGAAAATATAAAGAATTACTAAATAAATATTTTCAATTAAATGATTATTTTCAAATTTTTAAAAAATTATTTTATTATTATTTACATCATTTTCCATTACTGAATTATTTAATTTAATTATTATAAGATATTTAATAATGTTTTTTTATTTGTGGATTAACATTATAGAATTCAAAATAATGTAGGTTAAAAACACTAAATAAACAATTTCTAATAAAAATTTCAAATTTAGAAAATAAAATTTAAAAAGAATTATAATAAATATGCAATTACCTTTTTTTAAAATTATATGATTCTCTCTGGATGTAATAAATTTTTATTACTAAATCACTTAATACTTGAAAAAAATGTCTATGTAGCAATTTATATTTTAATAACATATTTATTTATAAATTTTATTTTCTGAGATTCAAATTTCATATTTTCCAAAATGAGTTACTAAATTCAATTCTATATTTCTTCATTTAAAAATTTTCCTATTTAATTTGGACATTTTTTTTTAAACAATATTAATGAGCTATTTAAATTCTTGTTTTCTTTTAATGAAATTTGTCATTTTCTTTTTCAAAAGAAGGAGCCTATTATTTTTTAAAAAGAATAGAAATATTTTGGAAATAACTTTCATCTTCTTAATTATTATAATATTTAAGAAACAATGAGTTAGAATCATTTAATTATAACATTCCTGTTAATTAATAAATTTTCTTCAAATAACATTGTTACAGTCATTCAAACTATTTACAATAATTATAATATTTTAATAAGGAAAAAAAACACTGATGTATAGCAATAACATAATTACTACTATAGTTATCTTAATGTAATTTGCAAATTATTTTGAAATCAAACAATTTTAAGCCAATTTACCAATTTAAAATGAAAATTATAATATGTGAATATAAAAATCAATATTCTCAATTTTAATATCATATTATTTTAATCTCAATTTTATTTTAAAACTTCAATTGATTTATTAAAGAATTCATTAGAAAATTCTGTTTTTAATGGAATAATTATTCTTCAAATTAAGTAAAATTTTTACATAATTTAATTCATGAATTTGTTGATTAAATTTATGTCATTTATTAATCTAAAATTTTTTAAATTTTATTTTTATAATTTATAATATTCCATCTATTAATAAAATTTCAAAATAGTACAACTAAGATAATTAAATGAATATGTTTTAAAACAAAAACATTACAATAAAACTGGTGAAATTAATTAATATATTATCTAATTTATTACTGTTAATTTAAGGAAAATAAATAAATGAAAATCAAATACATACTTCAATCAGAAGTCTTACAACATCTAATTTTCCATGCATTGCAGCTTCATGTAAAGCTGTTCCTCTGAGAGTACATCTATTGATATCTACTCCATATTTTACCAATAATCTGCAAAATTTTATAATTTAATTAGATTAAATTAATATAACTTGGTAATGATAACAAAGACATTTTTGATTGTATAATAACTATAAAAATTCTTTTTCAAAATATTTTTTATTTAGAGTTTACAGTAATGGCTAAAATAACTACATTACCCTTAATATGTAGTAAATTATAAAAAATTGTCATGGAATTATCTAAATAATATATAAAGTTGTAATGATATTTATTTTGATGAAACAAATAAATTATCTTTTAATTTTGTGTAGTTGAAGCAAAACATAAAAAATATTGTAGAAAGTACTATATATATATATACTGTATATATATAGAATTATTATTGAATTTTATTAAGAAACTTTTTTATATTTTTAATTTTCAGCCAAAAACAAAAACACAATCAATATATTATAAAAACAAGAAATTAATGTAAAATATTCTGTATTTTATAGAATGATGCAATTATTTTGGTCACTATATATATTAATTTAATCAAAATATTAAATTTCTTAAAAATTTATCTTTTTTTCTGAAAATTTTAATGATGAATTTGTTAAAAATGTATCTAAAACAAAATTAAAATCAATATACGTAAATTTACTTTAAACTATTCTTCTAAAGTATTTGTTCCCAGGAACAAATTATTATTTTTTTTTTTAGATTTCTTACTTTTCCTATGGAAACTATTAATATATATTGAGTTTAATGTTGGATTTTAGTTCTAATAATAATTCATAATGAAATAATCAGATTTTATGTTTTAAATTATTTAAAACAAAATTTACAATCTAGATATTTCTACTTAAAATGAACAATTCTATATTTTAAGTTATTTCTAATCACATATTTATTATATATTTAAATTAAAATTTTGTCAAAATTATTTTTAACATCAAGTCAAATCAATTTTAGATATTAGATATTTTTATAATAATCCATAAATCAGATATCTAATAGTTTTAATCTAACAAATAAAATTATTTTCTTTATCATGAATTGAAGCTAAGATTTAAGTTTTATAAAAGAAGTTTCAAAAAAAGAAAATAGAACAGTAGAAGTCTCTCTTATCAGATACGAATATTTTTGAATGTTGTTTTGAATTTTTAATAATTTTATATAATCTCATTTTTTATCTTATATGGAAATAAAACAGGAAAATAAAAGTATAAAATTCCAAATCATGTATAATATTTTGTTAAACAGCTGAAATGATTTCTGTTATGTATATAATATTTTATAATATTAACATTTAATCATAATTTATTGATAAATGACTAATAATAAATTTTAATACAAATTTAAATAATTTAAAGAGAACTAACAATAATACAGTTTAATTTTTTACAAATGATTTATATTTTATAAAATTTTTATGATTTAAACAAGTAAACTTAAATTTATTAAAAATTTTTAAATATTTTTCAAAATTTATTATTAATCTATAATTTTAATAGTTTAAACTATTGATAAAAATATTTCAGCACCAATCTTTCTCTTCTTACAACACATCATATATCATTCATTATATTATCAATGTTAGCATGACACTAAATTTTAATAAAAAAATAAAAATAATCAGCTGTCAATTGTAATTTAAAAAAAAAACTCTTTTAACTTATTTAAACATTGAAAATTTTAACATATTTTTCTTTAAAAAATTTTAAAAATTATTAATGAATATTAAGGACTGAAATTAATTTTAATTAATATTAAATAATTAAAATAATATTAACTAGTGAAATGATTTTTAAGTACAGTATTATATATCTAGAAAGGATTTCATAAACATGAAGAGATAATTTTATTATAGTTATAAACTTTTGTTCAAAGTTCTATTTTGCTATCATTTGTTCAAAGTTCAAATATATATTTATTTCATAGGAAATGTTATTTCAAAATGTTAAAAATTCATTATTCTATTTTATTTCCTTTAAATTTTAAAAAATTAAAAACAAGAATATAATTTTTCTTTTATCCATATTTAATGGAAAATTCATTTATTTGCACAATGTATAACTCTATGCTGTAAAAAATTAGCAAATTATGACATTAACTGAATGATCATATAACTTTAATGTCTTCTCTGGTAGTGTTAGATTCATAAGACATCTAACAATTATCGTAACAATTTGAATCTGTTACTATAATTTCTCTCTTTTTCAATATATCTAATTGAAAATCAAAATGTTGAATAAAATATATTTTTATTTTAAAGTTATCATTTGCATTTAAAATCTACTTTATTATTATTTCCAATTATCATTTTAGAATTGATAGTATCAATTCTTTAGAAATTTTAACTTTACAGATGAGTTTTTCTATATTAAATTCTCTCTCTCTCTCTTTTATATCATTTTTAACATTTAAAAAAATATTCAATTCTAAGAAAAATAAGAATCTAGATAAATAAATTAAAAACAAATAAGATAATTTTTTTTATATTTTTGAATGAATTTTTTAAATTTGTTTAAAGTGGAAAACTTTATAATGAAACAATAACAAATTTAACAACTAATGAAATAAAATTATTATGTAATTTAAAATACTGTATATAAAAATTGATATTTAATGAAAATATATTAATATTTTAATAAAGATTTGTAATAATGCATATATTACTTTCTGAAAAATAGTTCTGAAAATAAATGTACAGCATTAATAATTTGAGTCAATGGATAATTTTTTTATATGCTAATTTTTAAATGCTTTTTTTATAATTTTATAACAATCATTCCTTTTGATCCTTAAGATTTTTAAATATTGAAATATTACTAAACATTTATTATTTTACTAAAACTAAGATGTCTAGTAATATTATGATATATATATATAATATATGTAGTATATACTGAATAGAGTGAATCTGTAACTATTTATGTTAGTTTTACTAATTAGATGAAATATTTATAATATTTTAGTTATGTTTTCAAAAGCATTTATAGTTGGTTTTTTTATTCAAAAATATGTAATTCAAGAAAAAATTCAGTCAAATTAAGTATATCAGAAAAGAAGAGATTAAAATGTCATACATACTTAAATATTTATTTTGAGTAAAAATCCTTGTGTCTTATTTATTACTATATTAATGCTGCACTAAATGATTTCCAATTTTGGATTCAATTAAGAAATATATGTAAGATATTTTTAATACTTAAGATAATATGAAAACTGATATAATCAATGAATCTACAACACTTCACATAGCTTCTTCATATGAACTGCCTAGATTTAAGAAGCTATATAATGTCATTAATTTAATATAACTATTTTTAAATATGGAACAAAAACCAAAATCTGCTTTCCAATACAATTAAAGTAAAAAGGAAATACTAAACCCAGTAGTAGCCCATTCTGTTCCATTAATTTTATATATCATGATGATAGCTTTCTAATAAGTATAAAGAAACACTTTTTAGCTATTAGGCTATTAAATATGTTTTCTCTGCTACTGAATTTAATATTCCCCTTTTTATTTTAACTTTTAATGTCACAATAAACTTTACTAAAATAGAAAATACTGTTTTTAAAATAATACTATAATATTAGATTAATTATAGTTTATTGTTTTAAAACTAAATACAGATATCCCTCTTATAAAACAGCTTCCTATAACACGATTTCATTCTAACATGATTTGAAAATTGCAAAACCCCTCATATAACACAGTATTTCTACAACATTGTATTTAATTAACATATTTAAAAAATTACATTTACTCTCCTACAACACAAAATATTTTCATTAATTTTTGTAAATACATACTAGGGACACATAATACACACATAAAATGCCATCATTTTGAAATAGTTTGCTAAAATTAGTCATAAATTACATTTATAACTAATTTTAGCAAAATATTTCACAATGCAGTCTGTTTTCGAATTTTAATTTGAAATTGAGTTAATTGGCAACTATTGAGTATTTTGTGTTCTAAACGTTGCTCTTAGATAAAAAAAAATAAGTTTTTATTCTTCAATAGAGGAATGTGAAACAGAAGAAAAACTTTTTTATTCATAAAGTTTTTTTGGGTATATGTTAAGGAACTATAATTTTCTAGCGGGTTGTAGCAGATTAATTACAGATTTTGTAAAGAGAACAGAAGATACACAAATTTTAAATGCATAAAAAAGTTCAGAAAAATAGTTGGTTTTTTTATTCAAAAGTGAAGTTAATATTGTTAAAGAAAAAAAAGTTCTCATTTTAGTGAACTGTTAGTTAAGAAAGATATAATTGTTAAATGAATGACATATAGTCTGTATACCTTTTTTCCCTTTTGTTTTACATATATTGTCTTTTTAGCTTCTTATGTATACATTTTTTTTCTTTCTCTATGTTTTGTGTTATTAATATTCTTAATAAAAATTAAATTTCTTATGTAGAATTAAAAAAAAGCTATTTGTTTTTAATTGGTTTTAGAACATAACTCCCTTTTTTTGTATTGGCTTCAGGTCTCATATAATACAGTATCACACAACATGGTGTTTTTCAGAAACCTATGTACCATGTTATAGGAGGGGTGGGTACCTGTATTTCAAGCAATTATTTTTTCATAATTAAAGTATTTCATTAATTGTAAATGAACCATATTGCAATTTTATAAAAATTCATAATAGTACTATATTTCAACATATAAAATATTACATTTCACAAATACATTATTTAATAAATTTATAAGATGAATAAATTGAAAAAAAAAATTTATTCATAAATTGCATTTAAGAATACATGAAAATTAGTTACAAATTAAATATATTTATTCATTATATATTCTAATTTATTTGTTTTCTTAAAATTCATAATTAAATAATTTAAATCTTTAAATTATGAGCCTGAATTTGACAAAGATATTTGTTTTTATGCATCATATTTATTTAATAACAAAATAACAATTTGTAAATTTCTAGAATTTTTAGCAATAATTTTTATTCTAATTAAACTGAACTTTTATATTCTTTAATAATATTTGAAATATTCTAAACATACAAGTTTACTCAAATGTACTTAAAAAAAAGAACTAAATCAGAATACCTTAAATGAAGTCTGAGAATATAGTTTCTATATTAAATAAATTTAAAATGTCCCTGAAATTCCTTAATCAATGGATACTTATATAACAATTATGTTTTAGCTAAGATACAAAATTTTTAGATCTTAATTTACATTATGTCACATTACATTTTAGCAAACACACAGAAATACACATAATTATATAATTTAAATTACTGTATAAAGTCCTAATATAGAAATAAAATTTATTATATTCCAAAGAGGAATATATTAAACTAAAAAACTATATGTTTTATGAGATAGACTATTAATATACACAGAATAAATAATGAATTTTACATAATATATTATAAATATGAAATACATTAAAAATCACAAAAATATATATAGAAATTCTTTGATATTTAACAAATTGCAAATTTTCTAATTAAAATGAAAAAGTAATTTTTTTTTATTTAAACAACTCATAATAATCTTGAAAAATAACATTTATCCAAAACTTATATGATCATAATATACATATTCAAAGAATTAAATACAAAATATCAAATTTATTTTTATAATATCATATAAAAAAATATGACATTATTTGTAACAAATAATGCCATATTTGTTATATAGTATTATAACAAATTATTTATCCTATTTAATCATTTTATTTATTCCTTTTTCCTTTAATAAATAAATAGTGATAAATAAAATCATCATCATTCAAAATTTTTTAAAAAAGTTTATTCTATATTTTTATAAATTTAGTAATTAATATTTTGAATATTGGAAATGATTCAAACTTCATAATTTTCAGATATTTTTCTCCATTATCAGAAATTCTAAAATTAATCATCAAATTAGTTTTATTGACTAAATTGGAATCTAATGAAAATTGTTTAAAAATTAAATTTCTGTTAAAGATATTTTGTATATATTATAATATAAATCTTATTTATATACATATATATACAAAATGGAAATTATACGAAAAGAAGAAAATTCACATATTGGCATCCAGTAATCAATAATTGCAAATAATATCTGTGATTCAAATATTTTGTTTTATTCTAATTAAATTTAAATCCTATAATCCACTGTAAAATTTTGAAATGCTTTAAATAAAAATAGTATCTAAAACATAAGATATCATTAATGAAGTTATTTTTTAAAATTTTTAAATACTAAATAAGTTATTAAATCTTTGAAAAATTAGTTTATTAACTTTTTAATTAATAAAATGAAATCTTCTTTTTATTGACTGTAGTTAACACAAAAAACTAGTTTTCAATAAAAAAGAAAGCAGAAAAAGCAATAAAGTTTTAAATTCAAATTAAATTTATATTTATTCAACTAAGAAATAAGTTCAATCAATTTTTATTAGAATTACAGAAATAAATATTTCAACTATATCTTATATTTGAAAACTTCATATCTAATAAAATTTGTTCTATTTTTGGAATTTATTTCTATTAAATTCAATATTTCAATATTTATTATTTTGATGTTGATTCCTTTTTAATATATTAATATTGCCATTGTTATTTTTATCAGTTTTTTTTTAATTTCAAGCACTATGACAGAGACTTTTGATTAATAAATAATATATCAGTAAAATAAAAAAAAAAACAAACAACACTGTAATCTAATCAATAAATCATTTAACAAAAAAAAACTTATTAAATTATAATTTAAAATAGTTTTTAAGAATTTATTATTTTATAATTAAAGAATTGCTCATTTCAATCAAAAAACTGAAAACAGGATTTTTAGAAAATTATAGATATTTTATTTTAATTAAGATAAAATTAATAAAATAAAAAAATAAAATAATATAAAATTTATGAAGAGAATGCAGATTTTCTCCATTTTATATTTTATTAATTATTTTTTTTATAAATTATTTATAAAAAATAATGATTAATATTTATAATTTTATGCTATGTCAGTAATTAACAGATTGACTTTACAAACTTTCTTGAAAATGCAAATTTCATTCTTTAAACTATCAGAAGGGACAAATATAGTATTATAATTACTATTCATTTACATTTTTGAATTTTAATTTTAAAATTAGAAATTGAAACAAGCTTTACAATTATAAAATTCCATACAAAATTATTAAAATATAGAATATAAGGAATTTGAATTCTAGAATTAATATTTGTTAATTATAAATTATCAAAATTTAATTTTATAATTATTATTTAAATTTCAAATGTTCATTTATTCAAATCAACATAAATATATACTTTGACATGTAGCTCATATTACATTAATATTTATATACAATTGAAAATATATCCTATTATAAGTCTAAGAAATTTTATATAATAAATTATTTTTTAAATAATAAAAATTTATTATAAAGACATGATTATATAATAAGTGGTAATTGTTTCAATTAATGTACAAGTATAAAAATATATGATTATAGATGCATACATTTACATTTAAATACGTACTGTGTTAGTAAGGTTTTGAAAATAATTTCATTTCACAATTTCTTATAAAAAAAATTAAGATGAAGACTAGGCTAAATTTTGAATGCAGGCCATAGTTTTCAAGAAAAACAGGCTTAAAGTTTTGTGACAACTATATCCAGTTTTCTGATTTTCATCATTCTAATATTTCAATTTATACCAAGTGAAGGGTTAACAACACCAATCTACCATCATTTTTCTTAGTATTGTTGTTAGTTTATTTTTACCTTAAAAATATAATGCATATCTACATAAATATTCATGTATCAAAAACTGGTTAATCATTTTTCTGGTAAACAGAGATTTATATAAATATTTATATTATTTCTGAAAATAAATACAAAACAACAATACTAAAAAAAGATATGACATATTGAATTGTTGATCTCTCAGTTGAATTCAATATTTCAGTTCAAACTGAATTATTAAACTGATAGAAAGCTTAAAATTGGATAGAACATTACAAAGTTTTAAGATCAAAAATTATGATCTGCATCCAAAAATAGTTCAGGACTTTTTATTTTAGCATAATTTCTTATGAAAATATATATATAATCATCTTTCTGGATCCTAATGAACATCCTGTATATGTATAACATTAAGAATATTATGGACTTTATTTTTTCAAACCGAACATATTTTATGTATCTTTTTTTAAATTAAATAAGACAGTTGAGAATTGGATATTTCTAATCATTATTATAACTATATCTATAATTTATCATATTTTATGATGCAAACAGAATAAAAGTGAAAATCATAAATATTAAAATTAATTTTGTTTTAAAGAATAAGATTTTACTTTCTAATACCTATGATCAATAATTTTTGTTTTGTAAACAATAACTGATAAAAAAATAAAATACCTTATATTAATCAATAGTCAAAACAAATCAAATTATTCCTTGTAGAAATAGTTTAAAATACATTGTTGTTTTAATAATTAAATAAATTTAAATTATTGTTATCCATGAATTTAGTATAAATTAGAATAATTATTCAAAATAAAAGCTATACAGGATGCTTCAAAAGATTGGGGAAAAATTGAAGTTAGAGGAGGCAATTTTAAGCAAAAGTTCTTAGGGTCATTTTTTGATTTGGGGCTTTATTAAAAAGATATAGTACCTGAAAGTTTTGTGACGTCATTTTCTCTAGATGTTAAAATGTGTGTAAAATGTGGAAAGTATGCCAAGCCACAACCAGTTTTAGATCAATTCTATTATTGAGATTATCATAACAGATTGATGAAATATTCTTAGGGTTGGTAACATTTATTATGCAAAGATTACATCAGCATAGATACAATCATACAGCACTTATGCACAATTTTACAAAAGTTGTTCGAACTGCTGACCACCACATTCAATGCAAACGAATGTAGTGGTCGAACTCTTACGGTTGGCATATTCAAAGCAATGTCAAGCAAAACTCTGAAGCACACTCTCAAAAATCCTCGGCATTCCACATACCACATCAGATGCTATACACTACACCATGTCAGATATGTCATAACGTTCAGGTATTATATCTTTTTAATAAAGTCCCAAATCAAAAAATGACCCCAAGAACCTCTGTTCATAAATGCCTTCTCTACATACTCCTTCAATTTTTCCCCAACCTTTTGAATCATCCTGTATTTGCAACAGTATGTTTAGGCATAAATGCAGTCAATTTTAACTTTCTAAAATCTAGGATTCTGAAAAGTCAAAAGTTTTTTTTAATATATTAACTAAACATTTAACTAATTTTGGAAAATGAAACAATCACCAAGTCATTTTCAAAATAAGAATCTCACAGAAATTAGTATGAAATTGTTGAACATTAGGGATACCAAAATTCAGCAAATGCCTATGTACTTATTAACTAAACCTATTATTACAGTCATAATTCCTCTATGGCAAAGCATATAATAATGTTATTATTGAACATTTATTTAAATAATATATAATCTTCAGAGACTTTAATATTAAAATAGTATCTTAGAATATAAATAAAAATGTTAAAAATTATTATTACTAATTCTTTTCTTAATTATATCCAGTAATATCTTGTAATAAATTTGTGTGTAACAATTTAACTTACCTAATAACATCTACATGTCCATTACGTGCAGCTAAATGAAGACAAGTAGTTCTATTATTATCTTCCATATCTTGACAATGTTCCTCTAATAGAAATCTACACCTGTTGCTTTGCAATAATAATTCAATAACCTAATAAAGATAAATATTATTTTAAAAAATCAAATTTTAGGTTTCATCAATAAATAATAATAATAATGACTAAACTTGAAAATATTAAACTTATATTTAATATTTCATATATGTTTTTAGATATATTTTTTTTTAAATCATAAAATTTAATTTAAACAAATTTTTAAAATGCAATCTTAAATAAGACAAGTTCTGATAATCTTGATTGCAGATTATCAATTCAGATTTAACAAAATATCAAATGAGCATTCAATGTTTCCATTCTGTCCAAAATGGTAAGCTGAACTTAAACTTATTTTCTTTGTTGTTTAGAGAAGTAAATGTAATTAGCGAGAGCTATTGTTTAAGCATGTCTCAATCATTTGTCATTTCATATAACAGTAGAAATGGGCAATATCAAATGAAATATTTTGCTTTTGAAATGATTTGAATTTTCAACAAATAAACAATTTTAAAAGCAAGCAAGTTTTATTAAAAGATTTTTTGTATATTGAATAAAAGATAATTGTTTTGAATTTTTTGCAATGAAAGAAATGTAAATATAATATTTTATTATTAATAAATAACAAAATTTCAAATTGATTTTTTTGGAAAATATATGGTCTGAATTTTTCAGGAATTTCAGACATCTTCACCTTAAACTATTGAGAGACTAATAAATTTTTATAATAAAAAACTAAGTTTTAATAATTAAAATTTATTGATTAAAAATTAACCTGATATCTTCCAAATTCACAAGCCACATCTAATGCAGTCTTATGTTCTTTATTTCGTATAGTTGGATTTGCATGATATTGAAGCAACTTTTTTGTCTGCAAATACATAAATTACTGTTTATTTATGCACATAAATGAATAATGTTTAATATATAGAATTCATTATTTATATAAAAATTCATTTGATATAATTATGTAAATATTATAGCAATTATTTTTTCCAAATAAAAAACATTACTAATTTAAATTTTACAAATTAATGTAGTAATAAATAAATTTTACTGTTATATATGTATATAAATATATATTAATGGATCTGATAAATAATTTCTTTATAAAGTGATATTATAATTACATGCCAACATTTATTAAAAAAAACTGAATATTCTCTATAAAAAAATGCAAATATAATAGATTACATCTCTCTAAGTTATTTTTGATATCTCTACATTCATTTTACATCAATAAAACATTATTTAATGGCTATTGTCATTGATAAGAGTATTCCTCTAATATCAAGCATCTCTGGAATGTCTAATAAATATCTCTTCAATGATTAAGTACAAAAACAAAAAATACAAACCACTTCTAAATGACCATGCTGACA
>WUQG02217192.1:0-21402 GCA_011317285.2 Androctonus mauritanicus
ATATGATTCACTGACTTGCGTTGTTTCTTAAGCATAATAACATTTATTTTTGATTATCCGGATTTAACGAATACCTCTATTTAACGGATAAAAATCTCAACCCCGCACGATTCGTTAAATCGGGGCTCGACTGTATTTAAACGAAAAGAATTTATTTTCTATACAAAATCTTGTTGCAAAGTCTATTATTATTTTTCTGTAAAATAAATAATAATAAATATAAATTTTGTTTAATTTTCTGATAGATAAAAAGGTAATAAATTTTAAAGATATTATTGTAATAAATCGATTATACGTTTTAATCATTTTACACGAATTCTTTTTACGCGAAATTCCCACCGATTCTAAAAAAGTTTGATAACATTCAATTAATTCGTCTTGTATAATGACGAAACGTGTGATTTGTAGAGACTACATGTACAGATTTTCCAAAATTAAATCGCTATAATGAGGAAACAGATTAACTTTTATCATTATTGAAAATTCTCGAAATACAGTTAGAATAACAATGTCGGCTATGTGAACCTGTTCAAATCTTGAAAAGGCATTCGACATTAAATTGAATTAAAATTCTAATATTCGCTCGAGTTTCATTGATTTAAATGCGATATTGCGTTACTAACAAACCTTTTATCGTTTTAACTTTGATAGAGGTTTTTCATTTATGCATTAAGTGCATTTACATCATTAATATACACAATTATTACTTGTTTATAATCATGTTTGAGGATAACGTTCACAGACTTTCGTATTTAGATTAAAATTCCTAATACGTTTATTCACAAGATTAAAAACAATGAAATATAATTTTCATTGTTTTTAATGAAAATAATGAAAATTATATTTCTTCTTTTAAAAGTAATGTTAATTAATGCTCTATCTGAAACGATTCATAAATCCACCAGTGTTGTAATTATCAAAATTATGAATCAGATCGAATTATTTGCTTCATATAATTGTAATTGGCATGAAATTTCATTAAATTATAGTTTAAGATTCATTTAAATAATATAGAATAATTATAATTAACGTAGCTATAATAATACAAACCAATAATGCGCAAAATTTACTAATAAAAGCGCATTTATTAAAATATTTTTTTAAAAATTATTTATTTCCAACAAACTAAAATAAAGTATATGGTATAATAAAGTATTTCATCAAATTTTGATAAAAATATGTACCATATATACTTATGAGTACCGTGATTAACTCATATACGGTGAATTTTTATCAGTACTGTACCATGATTAACTCATACTTATGAGTACCGTGATTAACTCATATACCATGAATTTTTATCAGTACTGTACATGATTAACTCATACATTTATGAAAATCACGGTACAGTACTGATAAAAATTCATGGTATATGAGTTAATCATGGTACAGTACTGATCAAAATTCATGGTATATGAGTTAATCATGGTACTCATAAGTATGAGTTAATCATGGTACAGTACTGATAAAAATTCATGGTATATGAGTTAATCATGGTACAGTACTGATAAAAATTCATGGTATATGAGTTAATCATAGTACTCATAAGTATATGGCACATATTTTTATCAAAATTTGATGAAATACTTTATTATTCCATATACTTTATTTTAGTTTGTTGGAAATGAATAATTTTTAAAAAATATTTTAATAAATTCGCTTTTATTAGTAAATTTTGCGCATTATTGGTTCGTATTATTATAGACATGTTAATTCTATATTATTTAAATGAAATTTAACTATAATTTAATGAAATTTCATCCTAATTACAATTATATGAAGCAAATAATTCGATCTTACTCTATGAATTCGATCTGAAAAGCTATGAAAGATTAATATGAATTTTTATCAGTAATCCCCCACGATTAACTCATATATTTATGAGTTAATCGTGGGACATTACTGATAAAAATTCACATTAATTTTTCATAGCTTTTCATTCATATTTTCATATTTCGTTTTTTTAATAAGTAAAAAACGAAACGAATTTTTGTATTTCCATAATACAATAACTGAATAACTACTTTTCAGTTAAGATTATCATAAAAGTAAGCTTTGCAGAATTAATGTTTTATCCAAATTAATATGCTTATTCATTATGCAGTATAATTATACATTCTATAGGATTATGCGATGTTAGTGCTGCAATACAACTACATTATCGTGGCAAACAGTATGCAAGTAAATAAAGTTAGAACCTACCTATTGCAAAATTCATATAATAACGTTCTAACTTAAATATAGCCTATGTAAAGTATAAATTAGAATATTTTATTCTATATTAATCTTATAGCAATTCATATAAAATTTATAGAAATAATAGTTTTTTTTTTTTTTTGTTTAATATCCGTCATTAAATAATCTTCGTTAAGAATGCTTCATACGTTATTAAATCTCTAAATCAATAAATCTCTAGACTTAATTAATTCAATTATCATATATTTGATTAAAGTAATTAAAGTTACATAACCTCTCTGTGAATATTAAAGATTTAATAAATTTTCCACAAAATTTATAGAATATACCGTTGCGATCGAAAACATGCATAATTAATTAAAACTATTAGTCTATTATTGTATTAGTATACGTCACTCGCAAATAAGCCGACTCCTTAAATACGATCTCATTGAGAAAACATGCGATTAATCAACCATAGATTATAACTGTCCAATAATCAGAAACTTTTGTGTTCACAGATTAGCCTTATTGTGTTAAGAATTGGTAAAATAATGTCAAATTTTCGCCCATCAGAATGTTGTAAGCAGGTCAGAAATCATTCCATGGAGGCACAGAGATTGAAATTATTTTAAAGAATCTCAGTCGATAACTTAAAATACGGATAATGACGATAAAAATTACTTTTTTAAGTGATATTGATAAGGATTTTCCGTAAGATGATTTTTTTTAAATCTTAAAAACGATGTAGAATAGTGAGGAACATTTTTTGATATGTGAGCCGAATAAGAAGAGAAAAATATATTTGCGAGTCGCATTATAAACAATATCAATATTTGTCGAAAGCGCTATGAGTTATGTGTATTTTGATAACTTCTCATATTTTTTGTGGCCATTTTTTTTATATCATTCTATAACATAAAGCAAAAGCAACAGAATTAAATGTCGCGATAATGATTTTTGCGAGAGCCTCAACTTTTGTTGTTAATTCTGTTTTGACGATAAATCGTTGAATTAACATTAATGCAATGAAAAATTAGTTAACGATATTTTTTATGAGAATATATTAATTATTAATCAACTTTAACGTTTTTGTTTAGCTTCATACTTTTCGCATTTTGCTCATTCGTTCCTAATATAGGTTATATATAAATCTGGCATTTAATAACCTTTAAGACGATTTGGAAATGTGGTTACATTTTGTCTCTTGCGAATTATTAAAGTTGCCTGTTGAAATTTGCATATTAGGTATTGTCTAAAATTTACGCAAAGTTAATTTAAGATTAGAGTTTTGCTTCAATTGACATTCATCCACTTATCGCTTGATTTACTGAATTATTAACATAACTAGGCCCTATTAATATATGAATTTTCATAAAAACGATTATGATAAAAAAAAAAAATTCCATTTACTGCGCTTTATAATCTTCATTCAACTGATCAGAAAAATGAATATTTTCAGAAATTTGCACTTAATACTTTACGTTTTTGTATAACTCTCTATACGTCTTCTTCAGTTCTGTGCCATTGGCTTCAGGTCTGACATGAATTGATTATTTTTTCTATATTTGTAGTTACTTTACCAGAAATTATTTCGGAATGTAGAATCAAGCAGTTGATCTGCAACGATATCCTAATTACCGATTATTACAGAGTAGTTTTAACTGTAGCTGTTTCTGCTTAAATGCCAATGAAATGTAATAATCCACTTTTAATCAGTTTTTAATGAGAAAGCGGTCGTTAGAAAGATACGCTTTAATGTATTCTAAAAGGGAAGTATTCTAATTAAAAAAAAAATCGATTAAATAAGAAGGAGATACTTATATGTAGAAGTAAAGCAAAAAAAAAGAAAATCATGAAACGTCCCTCCTTATATTTTTCGATTAAAGTACAGAATTGGACTGAAACTTGATCTGTTTAGAAACAATTTTGAGACAATTTCTAATCCTAGTTTACGAAAATCTCTTCTTTTTAAATCGAGAATTGAATAAGATAATTCTTCTGATATTACAAACACAATATTTTCTTTCTAAAACAAGATGAAATATTTATTAGA
Source organism: Androctonus mauritanicus (assembly GCA_011317285.2). NCBI lineage: Eukaryota > Metazoa > Arthropoda > Arachnida > Scorpiones > Buthidae > Androctonus > Androctonus mauritanicus. Next base: position 4,232 of record WUQG02217192.1, read on the forward strand.
ACGACTGCAACTATTTTTTTTTCTTTCTAATTTTCTTGTTAAATAATAATTTAAATGGAATGTAAGAAAATTGCAGAACTGCTGAACATAATAACTTTGCTTCGTTGCAAAAAAAAATTTTTTTTAAACACTAAACAATACGGTTAATTTTCAGATAAAATTCTGATATGAAGAAAATAAAGTTCTAGCTACATAAAATTAAGTTCGCAAATAATTTCAAGCAGTTAATTCGAAGACTTTTAGGCATAATAAATTCATAATTAAAATTTTTATTTAAAATAAATATTTTTGATGGTAATTTTATATATTTTAAGGCCTGATAATGGATAATGTCACACATAACTTTGGAAAGAAACAACAAAAAAAATATCCTTGAGATATGTCTCCATATATCTTTTATTATACAGTAACTATTATCAGTTTTTCTGATAATATTGATAAGACATCATCCGTATCAAGAAATATTTTGAGCTTAACTAAAAATTATCACTAATATATATACATATCTACTCGAGAAAATTAATTTTTCTTGTTTTAAACATGAAATCGTTATATATTTGTTTTGAATATTGATGAAGAAGACATAAAAGAGTCACAAGTGACTGATATCCCATTACACGACTGTCCCAAGTTACCAATAATCTTCTCTTACTTTCGTTTTTCTCCAAAAAATTTTTAAATTATTTAGTATTACTTGCACATATCAAAAAATATTTTTGTATCGTGTTCGAAAACTAAAGGAATTTTTAAAACTTCTAATAAATAATTCGCGTTAAACGAAAAACAAAAAAAATATATTATCATCGATAGCAGTAAGATTGCGTGATTAATTAATTTTAAATAAATTTAATTATTATATTTTATTTTCTGCAACTTAACTCTTTCCACCCGTGAAGAAAGAGTTACGTGCAGAAGAGGAAATTTCTGAGTTTCGTAACAGGTACGTTGACACCAAAAAGAAATGATTATTATGAAACTTCTTATATAAGTTTTGTTTTTACTTTTATAATTAAAAATCGTGGCAAGTTTTACTAAAATATTAAATTTAATTCAAGCAAAATAAAATGTTTCCGGCATTAACTTACTCTTCATTATTCTTGTTAGGTAATAAACAGAAATAATCTGATAAAATATACGAGGTAATTGCAACTGAAATATGTGAAGGGTAAATTTTAAATGATGTTAAATCGTTAATTACTATTATAAAATTCGGGTTATGAATAAGTAGATTTACATGCGCATTGAATTTTTCATTCTAACGAGTACTTAAAAAACTGCTCTACACTATTTTCTACATTTTTGGAATTCAAAATATTTACCGAAAAATTTTAGCGTGCTGCTTTGTTCTATTTTAATTCGGAGACATATTGAAAATTCGATAATCCTTAAAAAAAAAAAAAATAGCCATAATGGCAATTTTTTTCAATTTTAAAATTTTTATAAATTCGAATAATTTAAGTATTTATAAAATACATCAAAATTCACACGTATAGATTTTGAAGTTTTAACTTTTCGCATTCAAAAACATCTCGCAAATGAATTTTGCATTAGTCGCATAAATGAGTAAACATATACATGTATTTGGAATTTTGTCGAACTCTATCCATGAAAGAAAATAGTTTAGCCAAAGATGCAGAATAAAAGTATTTATTCAAGATTATTAATAAATAATCAGCTTATAGAATTCCAAACTTCATATTGATGACTAAAGCGGCCTTACTTCTTATAACTTTTAAATCCTAAAAAAAAATTATATATATATATATATATGAAAACCACCAATATACATGTTCAAAGAAAACTTTCGGTGTTTATCATATTTCGTATTTCCTCGAGGAAAAATGTTTTCTTGTAAGCAAGTATTACTTTTTTTTTTTTTTTGCCATATTGTATATATTTTACTTTCCTCCAGGTATCGATCTAATGCATTGCTTTTCATAGGAAGTCGAAGAAAACTCCTCAAGGATTAAGAACATCACCTTCGACAGTTCGTTATTTGTTCATGCAGAACTGTACCGATACCAGATGTCTTATTGTGCTTATTACGGTAAGTTAACATTTTTCGATGTTACTATCTTAAATTTTAAAGTTAAGAATAATTTTTTTGATGATACTTTTGTAATGTCACTCTACTTTGTAATGTAAAGATTTTGGATTTCAATGATTTTTTTTTTTTTAAATTAACTCGATAATTAATAATAATTATTAAGAAAGGATATATAAATACATACAGATATATATATTTAATTAAATTAAGCATCGTCTTATTGGCAATGATGTAGTAATTAAAGAAATAATTATTTATAGAATGCATATTTTCTAATTATCCATTCAATACGGAAGAAATGGTCCGCATTATGTTAAAATCAAAATGTCTAGAAGATAATTCGAAAAAATTTATATGAGTATCTAGAAAACAAACAAAACTATGTCTCCATATCTCCTATCAGAGCGCGTAGTAACAACTTGAAGCAAGGAGTTACGCACAAACGAATCGACTTAATTTATTTCGTATTTTAAATTCTAATTCTTATTGTTACATAAAAAAACATTGGAATTTTTTAATATATTATATATATATATATATATATATATATATATTCAAGATGCAATAAATGACGTATGAGAGAAAATTATATTCCATATAAATCAAGCATAACTGAATACAAATAAAACATCTTAGCATAACCGTACTGCACGAATCTACAAATAAAATGCAAAAAAAAATACAATATTGACATTCGGTAATACGAATATAATATTTATAATGAATATGTATCTAGTAGCAGAAGAATGCCAAAGCAGAACTCGAGTGGCGAGACGTCGATAAACAGAATTGCATTTTTTAATCCCATCTTTCTGAACGTCGTGTATTTCAGCAGATTAACAAACACTCGAAGAATTTCGGAGTTTGCTACATAATTCAGAGTTCCTCTTTTCGTGGAAAACAGTATAGTAGAATTAACATCAGGTCATTTTATAGAAATTTTCCGTGTCAAGTATCGCATATAACGTTAATTTCATTGCGCTCGTTAGATACTGCCTCGCGGTATTGAGATGCGTGTACAAATTATGGATTAAATATGAATATCTTCGATCAATTCATAATGTTCTGATCATTATCGATTATTGGTATTTCGAGATCTCCCAATCGATTCTATTTTTTTCGATATTATCTTGTAAACAAAAGAGTTCGTGTTCAGCAGAACAAAAATACAATGGATTAACATCGACTTTCATTTTATAAGGAACAGAACCAACAATCTTCATTAGATAAGTTTTCGGACCATTATTAAAATAAATTCTGCTTAATTGCACGAAAGAGATTACAGTTTGCATAATTTTTATTCCAATTCTTTATCTTCGAATAAAATAAAATATGTTTGGAACATATTATTTTAGACGATGTGCATACGACTTTCACCAAGTCATTCACACAAAGATGGATTCCTGCTGGCTATATCGATCTATTGGGAATATATAATAAATGAAGATATTTTATTACGGTTGGATAAATTCGTTGATTCTGCATAATAATTTATATGTTCATCAGTTAAGTCTCGCAAACTTCTTCCTTTGGGAAATTCTGATTTATCATAGTTCTACGTAAGCAAAAACAATCAATGTTATCCGCCTGGACTACTTCCAATGGAAGTTATTCAGAGAAACAATTTATTCGTTTTTTTTTTTTAAGTTTTGTTTATTATAAGGAAAGCCACTCTTTTCCATACTTTATGGGTATGAATCGCTATATATTCTATATATATACTAGGATATACAGATTCTCAATCTAAACCGGAATGGATTAGTCTGAATTCCATATATCTGATGATTATACATATAAAAAAAAAAGATATCTGTATATAAATTTGATTTTATTACTAAAACTTTAAGAATTGAAATAAAAACATCCGTCCAGTCTACTTGTAAATTTTATGGAAATATTCAAAATATGTTTTACTTCGAATATCAATTTACTTCAACAAATTTACTAATAATCAAGTACAGAATTATATATTTTCGAAACGATAGTGTGAAACCTCAAAAACAACCATTTCTGTTGCTTAAACAGTATCACCTTTGACATATTCATTGCCTAGTTGCTAAATATAATATATACGTTCGTATCTACTTTCAGTCAGTATATGTCAAATAAAAATGAATCACCGTACACAAAATAAAGGAACATGCGATCAATTCAATAAAGCTATTTTTGTTCGATCGTTTGTTTAAAGAATATCTTGAAAATTTAATTGATCGTCATGCATATTTATACATTAGCTGTATGTTATAAAACACTTATTTTCATTGATTGCATTAAAAAAAAACAATTTTTTTTCTGTAGCTGTTAATCCTGCTTGGCTTTAGAGGTTGGATGTTACACGGCACCCTACCTCAGTTTTCCAATCAAGACAATCCTGCAGCTTTTTCTTCATCGCTTCTCACCAGGTAAGTGAAGAATTCGATATTTCGGTAAATTCCCCATTTACATTCACTGGATCGAATTTTATACCAAATATGTTTACGTTGAATAAATATAAAAATATATTTGTTAAAGCAAACGTTATCGTATCAAGCCAGAAATGATTGATATCCGATTCTCTTCTGAGATCATCTAATCGTACAACGTTACCACAGAAAACTGAACATAATTTACCAATTTTTAACGCGAAATTATAAAATTATTTTCTTATTTTAAAACAGTATTATGTTTCTAATAAATAATTTCATTATCCTCGGTAAGATTAAAAATGCTAAATTAATTTTCTATGTTCGAAAAGATGAAAGCTTGCGGCTGAGTAGAATACCACATATCTTACTATCGGGCACGTCAATCTTCCATGACTAGTCAGACCTCTTAGAAAAATATTTGTCAGTGTTCTACCATTGACTAGCAGAAGGAAAAAAAAAAAAAAAAAAGAAAAGCTTCTTTACTACTTTTCATTCTTCTTCGATTCATCCGGAAAAGTAATTTAAAGAGCAGAAAGATAAAAAAAAAAAAACAGAAGCAAAGAACTTATTTTATTACCAAAAAATTCAATAAATGCCGGTAAATATAAAAATCTATTGATTTATTTATTATGTTCTTAAAAATAAATTATCGACGGCATTCAAAAATATTCCTTTGATTATCATAAATTAATTTAACATGCAAATTTTAAGCTAATTTTCAATGTCGCGCTTTTAGAATACCAAATTCGCGTGTGTCGATTTTCCAATAACTATGGTTTTAAATTATTTTAAAGACGGTAGTAACTACAATTAAATTCTAAAATAAAAATATTTGAAAGCTCTGTTATTTAAATATACTGTCTAAGTTATGTTTAAGAGTCTTATCTCGAGTTTAAATTTTTTTTTTTAAACTCTTTTCTTAGCACTTGAATTTAGACGATTAATTTTTGATCTTGCGAAACTTTATTTTTGTTATTGTAAATATTTGTTATTCACACAGAATTCTCTTATTTAATTATCGAAACTGAAGCAAATAAAAGATTTTATTCGAAAATCATTCCGGAAACTCAAGATAGCTACTTGTAAGCATTTGTATCTTTAAAAAGAATCGAAACATTTTTCGATTTTTTAAAAGTTATAAGTGGTATATTTAAGTTCTTAAAAATTCTTTACAGAGATTTGATTGCGCCCTGCAATTATTCATAAATTCGTCTTTTTTTTTTTTTATTCTTACTTTTCAGCAGTAAAAATATATAATCGGGTAATGAGATAGATAGATGGAAACTTTAATTCGTTTCTGAAAACGTGTATACAACTTTTAAAAATAATTTGATCGAATTTCTTCCAATCATTTATTTTATTTCAAACTTCGACTTTTCACATTTTAATTACAAACTTCGAACATTACTCAAATCGAATTTATGACAGTTGCTTAATTGCCATGTCTTCTCTTTAATTATGTTTAGTTCGAAATTTGTTCAGAAGTTAACTAGAAATGAAAATTGGGTAGACTACTATCTGGAATTTTCTTTTTAAACGTCGAGAGGTGATAGAAGAATTTCTAGTTCTAATCGCAGTAAATTAATTAAAAAATATTAAAAAAAAAACAAAATTTCTCTTAATAATGTTAGATTATTACGTTTCGATTTAATTGATGAATATTTAGAGTTTGACGAAAATCAAAATACAGCATCTTAGATTCGGCATTTTCTATCGATTGTCATATTTATGAATAACTTTTCTAGATATACAAAACATGTTCTATTAATATGCAGTTATCTCTTAAAATATAAAAAAAATTATTTATTTCGTTCATGCATTATTTAGGACACAGTTCACTCATTAAAAATTCCAAAATGTATCTAAGAAATTGTTTTTTCGAATGTTTAGATTCTTTGTTTATGCTATGATAAAATTATATATTCCTCGAGTGATTAAATATTATCATAACAACTATAACAACTTAATATATTAATACATGGCATAGATGATATAATTTATGAGTTAAGGAATAAGCTATAAAGATAATAGCTGAGATAATGCATAATTATAGAGCAAAACATATATTTAATGCATGCAAATACACTATAAAAGTTATTACACTGTTTGCTTAATATTATAGTTATTAAGTGTAACATCACGTTCATGTGATGCTAAACTTTGACATTATTTTTGTCTCGATTTTATAGGCAGATAATTATGTGATTATGGGTAATTGTTAAATTATTATTATTATTATTTTTACATTTTTTTCTAACAAATATTCAGTAAATTACTTGCAAACATGTGACAAATAGTTATGACAAGTTATAATTCTTATATATGATATTTATTGACTGTTTTTGTTGGAAGAATATAAGGAAACGTGCCGTCCATTTAGAAAAATGATAGGAACCAATTTAGTTGTGATGCTTCTTTTAATCCCATTTATGGTAGTTTGGGAACAGAATGTGTTCTACGATGCCTTGTCGTACAAGGAAAGATAAATTTGATAGATAAGCAAGTTTGTTTTTTTTTTTATATATAAGTGTAGTTCGGTGAAAGATGTTACGTTACTGTCTCATTACATCGCAAACTGTAGGAATTTGTAATTAGAACAGCGGATTACAAACCATTTCATACGAATCAGTGACATTGGTCACGCGATTGACTCTCGTCTCAAAGGGATTTACCCATATTGAAGCTTATAAACGTGACCAAAGCGGCATAGATAGAATTCGACTCGAAACTAAACAACGAGACCAATCGTGAGTCCGGGTGCAACTTATTAAATAATCTCTGCGATTCTCTCTCTCTGTAGATTAAACGGTGATGGGAATATAGTGTTTGGTAGAGCGTGACAGATCGTGACACGTGATCGTTCGTGCGTGACAACCAATCGCCGTTCCGTTAATTTGGTGGAGGGAGTTGAAAGTCTTTTAACTATACGTTTTCGGCTATTTCTGCTTCAATAGATCCGATGTGTCTATCGCACCATATAAAGTGTATATAACTGGATAGATTTTGGGAGAATTGGGTCTTGATGTGCAATCGCTGTTGCGGAAAGAACAGTTCGCTCCTCTTCTCATTGATTCATTTCTATTCCGTTTAATTCCTATAAGGATTTAATGGAACGTCATAACAATGTCACGTTTCTTCAATTGCATGATTTTATTTAATTTCGAAAATATCCTACACCGACCGAATGCCCAAACCCAACGTGCTTTAAACATAAAGTAAGATTTTTTATATTTTTTCGACTGTACAAAAAAGCTTTTTTCCTATTAAAGTTTCCATGGAAATGTATACAAAATTCAAAAAAAAAGAAAAAAAAATTACGAAATCTAGTGCGCTTTCGGAATATTTTAGAGTACCGTGTCCATATACTGTATATCTGAATGAACGATATTCCGAACTTACATGTGCATCTCCAAACGCATATTTATAAAATATTGATTTTATTTTAAAACTACTGTTATTTTATTTATGGAAAGAGAAAATATATTATATTGTAATATGCTTACATGTACAATTCAGAAAGCAGGTGCCTGATAAGACAGGAATCCATACTTAAAAAGTTCGATATGGCACGCAAGAAGTAAGATATATATAAATCGAAACTGCGCTTTTCAAATCGTTTTATTCAATATTTAATCACTAAAATCCCGAATTTTTATTATTATAATCATAAACATTGAATAACTTTCGTAAAAATTATTAAATTATATATTTCTTTTTTGTTTTCGTCACGAAGAATAAATCAAACTGCATTTCGTCATTGCGACAAAGATTGATTTTCTTATCAAAATAAGACGTAAAAAATAATAATCGAAATCAACCTGTACACAGAAATAATCTTTGTATCACATTCACTAACAGTTATGATAAAAATATTCTAAAAATAAATTAAAAAAGCTTTCAGCAGATTGGAAACAACGTCGCATAAAGTTTACCGTTATTAAACTATTACTAAATCTGTTATTTATGTAAATAAACATTCTCTTAAAAAATAAATAAAAATAAAAATGTTCGACCTTTATTCAATTAGCCAGGTAGAGATATACTTTTCTATTTGATTAGCCACATATAAATAGAAAATGTATTCATAAAAGAAGAAAAAAAAAAAAAAACTGGATCGACGGTGAAAAGATTGATGAAGCTACTTTAGCCACAAGTCGTAGCACACTAGATTACATCTGTAATTAATAACAACGGGGTCACGTTCTCTAGTTAGCGTCACGATTTCTGACGTGACACGAGCATCACGTTTTGATCCTAATTACAAGCTAGAATTTCGGGAGAGAAGAATTGTTGAAAACACTTGCCTACCATTAAGAATATTCGGTTGAGCGGAAGAGTGTATTATTGTTACGCTTTGTAGAATTTCCATTATTGAGAGGTAATGCGAGAAAAATAAAGATTTTTACTACTAACTCCGATAATTTATTATTGTTGGATAGTAACACCATCTTTTAACGTAACCGTTAATAAAAATATAAATTATTGTAGACGTTTCCACAGTTTTCCTGTTATCAAAAATTAAAATTCTCGGTTAATTATATCTTATAAAAGTGGGAAATGCTAAAAATTTTGATGAATGAAGTAACTTTGAACAATATTAGAAAGATCTGTTATATCTTACCTGTAAATTTTATTGAAAAGCTAAAATATTTAGCTTTTCAATAAAATTTACAGGTAAAGATTCTTGGAAAATTTTACAGGTAAGATTCTTGGTAAAATTTACAGGTAAGATTCTTGGAAAAAATTACTGATATGATGTTTACGTTTTTCGATCGACGAATTTTAAATAAAAATGTTCAATCTTTATTCGAGAAATATAAACAAAAATGAAAAATATAATAATAAACTGAAAGAAAAATAATAATAATAATAAACATTTAATAATTTATCTACACCACTGGATAAATATTTGTTATAAACTAAATTTTAATCTAGTTTTTTCCACAAAATAATGCAATTTTTGCTGCACAAAATATATATGTTATCTGGTTTTATGTTTCTGTTTAATATTTATGTAAATTATATATTTCACAAGAGAAAAAAAAATTATAAAAATTATAAAAGACAATTCTTTAATTTTCAAAGTGTTCCTAAAACAAAAAAAAATCTTGTTTCTCTAGATTCCTGACGTATTCTTACCTCTCCGCCTTCAATGCCTGGCTTCTTCTCGCACCAATTACTCTTTCCTACGACTGGCAGATGGGTAGCATACCTTTAGTGGAAACATTATGGGATTGTCGTAACATAGCTACTATAAGTTTGGCTGTTATCATGGCTACTATCACCTGGCACATGGTTTACGGTTCCCAGGTAAGAAGAGGTAGGTCATTCTCCATCTAAATTCGAAAAAGAAGCGGCCAAAAAAAGAAAAAGATTCGTATGAAAAAGAGGATAAAAAAAATGATATTAATGTCGAACCGAAATTTTTGAAAGAAAAAAAAATATATGTATTCGGATTTAATATTTCTTCAAGTAAAAATAAATAATAAGAATTTAAAAAAAAATTTTTTTTATACGGTTGAAAACGCTTTAAGATTTTACTTGATTTTTTTTTTTTTATAATACTGGAGCTTATTCCAATGATAGACAACCAACCTTAAGTCATTTAGAACTACCGATAATCCTCAATCTCTTTCCTGTCATCAGGGCACAGAAAGGAGGAGAGTGTTTCTGTCATTGTCTTTACTTGTTTTTCCATTTCTTCCTGCCTCCAACTTATTTGTGACCGTGGGATTTGTTGTCGCCGAAAGAGTTCTCTATATACCGAGGTAGGAGATTATGTGGATTTTGATCACATTTTTCTGACCTGAATTATTCTCAATTGAATAAAAAAATGATCATTTCTCACCTAACGCGTAATTTGTTTCCAAATATTACTTGTAAATATTACACACTTTCCTTTATTATTTACTTAAAAATGCTAAAAAACAAATTCGTAACAAAACATTGTCTATTTTATATACAAATTTTTATATATATATTTTTTATAATTTTAAAGCTGAATACATATCGAAGATATACATACATATCGAAGATACATATCATATATACATATCGAAGATATACATACATATCGAAGATACATATCATATATACATATCGAAGATGTACATACATATCGAAGATACATATCAACATACATATCGAAGATATACTTACAATGAAAGATCGTAATTTTTAAAAATATATATTTTTTTTTTATAATAATCGTTGTCTTTTAAAACGGATACGGGCGAAAATCCAATTTTTTAGATGATGAATCGCATGTTCATGTATATACAACATACATATCATTTTTAGATAGATATCTATTCATATATATACAGTACATATATCGTTTTTCGATAGTAACCTATTCATATGATAACGCATAAATTTATATTATTTACAAACATTGATAATATTATTATTTTTTTTGTTTTTAGTTTACGTTACGGTAGTAAACAACTAAGTTTAATTAAGTTACACGAATGCATTCGATTTTCTATATAACCATGCCGCACGAAAAATCTCTCTCAATCGATACATTTTATATATATAGATACCACGTAAATTCAGAAAATGTTCGCTCGAATAAATTTTCAATTAATAAAAGTTATTAAATTATTTTGATAAATATATTTTTAATCGATATTTATCAGTTTCCAATATATTTAAATTTTCGTTTAATTACAGCATAGGTTTCTGTATTTTGGTAACACACGGTCTTCATAGACTCATGGAAAGAGGTCCCTTGATTGCTTGGATATGTCGATTGTTCACTTGTCTCTTGTTATCATTTTTTGTCATGAAAACATTCACAAGAAATTCCGTTTGGCTTTCTAGAGAAGCGCTGTTCAAGTAAGAAATTATTATTTTCTTTAACTGATTAAATTTTTTTTAATCATATATATATAGAGAGAGAGCATCATAAAATTATAGGTTAATTAATTAATTTAATTTCGGGGAGAAAGATTTCTATATTATAAAAAAAAAATAAAATAAATCTCTACTAAAAATGTGAATTAAGCAGATTTAAAAGAAAATCTTTTTTTTTTTAAAGTAAACATTAAAGAAAACTAGAAAAACAAAAAAAAAATATTTAACTCATCCGTTTTATCTTTTATATTTAAAGAAATTGTATCTTTGTTTTCTTTTTTTATCTAAATAAAGTAATCACTTAAGACAGGAAGAGGAAAAAAAACGTTAATTATTTCTTTGTAAGGATTGCAATTTACTACAAAAGCAAAGGAAATGACTGATCGAAAAACATTCTCATCATTGAATTTAATTTAATGCTACACGCTTTGTATCAATTGTTATCAGGTTGGCATTTTTGAAAAATCTAGCAGCAAAGCATTATTTTTTTTTTTTTTTACAAAAATTAGTTGAAAAAATTTCTCTACATATTAAGATAAAGTGTTATCATTTATTGTCCGAAGAGATAATATGAAAAGATAAAGATATGATGACCATTACTGTCTGGCTGATTGATAATACCGTGTTCGATGTACAGAGACATTCTGACTTACAGAAATAAAAAAGAATTGATCTAAACAAACATAAAAAGTATTATTTCGGTAGATAAGAGAAAAATTATTAAGACGAACTATTATTAAAGTACCCAGTATCTAGTTGTACAAGATGATTCGTAAATAATTTGTCCTGAAGACGAAGAGTCGTTTTCGTGCATCATGTATGAGTCTTATGCCTTTTTTCCTGCCATTTTAAAGTGAAATTTCCGAAATACGAAATCATTAATAAATTTCTCGAGAATTTATGAAAATTAAAATCGTTTAACGATACCGTTAACAGGATAAATAATTATTAAGTTATCGATATTAATTTGCAGATTAAAACTACACACAATAGGATCTAAATATTAAAATTAATGTATTAAATAATTTTATTATTAATAGTAATAATTGGTTTAATTATAATTAACAGTTAATTTAAATTATTTCTCGTATTTTTGACCAGATTTTCTAACTTTTTTGATCAGTAAACTTTTGATACAACTATTGACTTTACATTTAAATTTTATTAAAGTATGCGTAGTTTCGAGGGAATTATTAAAGTATGTGATTATTTTGATACGCTACTTACTGATATGTAATGCGTATTTTTCTCATTAGGTTTGCCTATCTAAAATATATCGCTTCATATTTAGAAACGATCGTATTCTTTCATGCGTGTTATACAGAGTAAGAAAAATATTCTTTATTTTAAAATTTAATAGCTTTTTATTATATTTTCCGAGGAAAAAAAAAAAAGTCGTACAAATCTTTCTTCTGTTATAAGATAAAGTGTCGTTAAATGCAATTTGCATACAAAAGTCGTATTTTCTATGGATTTGCTCTTCCATTACAGTTGCATTATCCCAAAAACAGAAAAATATCTGTTCGCTCGAGTAGAAATGTCCCGATTATACAAGACATTCTGCTTGAACAGCATACGATGCTATTTCCGACAGAGTGTAATTCACAAAACGTTCTGTAGGCATTTTTGATAAAAAATAAAAAATAAAAAAAATGCCTCTGTCAATCTCTTTGCAAATTTAAAATATTCTTAGGATGACATTTTTTTTTTTTTTTTGTTTCTTCTATTTTAGATCCGGATTGGAAAGTGTACCAAACAATGCCAAAGTTCACTACAATTATGCTAATCTTAGAAAAGATAATGGCGATGTCGAAACTGCAATTATCCACTACAGAACGGCATTAAGGTAATCGTTTTCGGCTTATATACATATTGAAAATTTAAATGAAAGATGCTGTTTAATCACTAAAATGCATCGAGTCGATATACATACTTAAACTCTTGTTTTGGATATGAAACTAAAAAAAAAACATATTTATATATATATATAATTTGTATTTTTTCGCTCGGTGACATATTTAATCTTTCTCTTAATTCCTCGCTGCTAAAAATAAAAATTAAAATACTGTAAGCAGATTTTTTTCTCTCTATGTCTCGTCGCAATTATCTCGAAAAATAAACAGATGATAATAAAATTAAAATCTTTTCCGTACATTGCGTAATGATTTAAGTGAATCACGTATTTCTGCTAAAATTTAAGAGAAAACATGTTTTGTACAATTTATACAGAATTTCGTACCAAAACTGTCATTTACGTTTCTAAATAAGGAATGAAAAGCACAGAAATTTAATTAAAATTTAGTTTCTGTGCTGAAAAATTTTACGTCTAATCGATTAAATTAAAATTTTCTCGATTATTTATAAATCGCTGATTAATTAGAGCGAATAATTATTTACAAATAAGACTATTTAAAATTTGTTAAATGGCAATAAAGGTGGTAAAAAAATAATTGATTAATTTCATGGTTATTCCTTAAACGTTATTAAATTAAACATGGTTTTTTTTGGATGAATAAAATCATGGAAAAAAAAGAAAAAAAAATCAATTTTCAATTCAGATTGTGGCCGGATCATGCAAGTGCTCACAACAATTTAGGAACCTTGCTCAACGATACCGACAAAGCAGAACAACACTTCAAAACTGCTCTGCAAATCGATCCATGGCATCCTCGAGCTCATTTCAATCTAGCAAATTTGTACAGGTAAGAAAATATTTCTGAAATTTTTATTCTTCTTTATTAAACGATCGATTGAATATATATATCAAACTATATTATCGAAGAAATTATATCTTCGAACGGAATTCGTATCAATGTTTAGTTAGTTTATTAAACATTAATCATGTTCGTAATTAAGAAAAATATTATTCAGTACCGCTTTTATTTATTATTAGAAACAAAATCTGAGCTTGCACTGCATTTTGTTTACGGTATAGAAACGAACTATAAAAGATAATTTATACGCGTTAAAATAGCTTAAATCTAGCTAAAATCTACTTCAGATTAACTTCTGCTACCCATTTGTTCCACTATTTTGGAAAGACCAATCTATTTCCTCATTTTAATGTTATCTAATGGCACATTATACAGAAGGTGTGTCTAACAATCACTACAGCACGCTAAGTCTGAAGTACGAGCTATACAACTTTGTGAGGTCGATGTGCTACGAGTTGGCATCGAGACAAAGCTAACTGAAACTGCACACAATACCCATGGGGCTTTATTTTTACACGGGAAAGCCATCTTTCACAAAAGACGATCTAATTCTTTCAAGGGCGAGGTAGGTTTACCCCTTCCAAACTTGTTAAGAAAGTTTCAAACAGATCATTTTAGATATTCTTTTAATAAACGTTATAGCTTTATTGATTTTTCCAGAAACATTTATTGAAGCAATTTTTTTTTCTGATATCCAATAAAACTGTATGTAAATATTTTGAATCTTTAAGTATTTACGTCTGATCATGTTTTAATTTACAAAGGTTTCCATTCAAATGCTTCTAAAGAAAATTGCAACACGTGTTGTTGATATATGAATCGATACTGTGGAGAAATAAAAAATATAAGAAAATTATTTAGTTAACAACATAATTTTATTAATAATAATAATAATAATAATAAGCCACTGATGAACCTATAAAAGTATCAATAGTCTCCAAATGATTTCATGACGGAACCCGGTAGTGATGATGAATCTGATAACTTTAGGAGGTAATCACGATAATGAGATGAAGAAAACTGTTAGAAGAAAATTAAGACGGCCAAAATGAATTATGGCACGATAATTAGAGCGAAGTGAAATGTTCCTACTGATGAATCATTTTCGCTAAAATGTTAAATGTACTGTATAAACGATGGAAATAATATAGCTAGAGAAATAAAGTAGAAAAATATCAATATTGGCGTGACTAAGGGATGTTAGGGTGTAATACAAAGTACGGAAACAACCGAGCAGGACAGAAACACTGAGTGCTGAAGTAGAAAACTTCCTCCCTCCCACATAGAGATTCACTGTCCTGTGGCAATGTTCCCGAGACACAAATGGAATTTTGATTGCGGTGACATCCGTGTGGGTGGAGATGACATTTGGACGTAGCCAGAGGGAAATGTGTTGACTTCGAGGAAAAAAGAAAAGAATTTTCTCCCTTACTGGAAAGAGGGTTTGAATTTAGTGTCGTGATGTGACACCATTCAACTTTCTTTATATAGTATATAATAAGATATAAGTTATATATATAGCTAGTCTGTGTGTTATTTTTATGTTTGTGCGACTAACGAAACTTTCTCTAATTTCGTATTCAATCAATTAATTTATATGCATAATGTATCGGAATTTCTGTGTTTAAGCGACTCTCAATTTTGATCTAAGGTTTATTTTGTTAGCCGCTCTTATCGCTTTATAAATAAACGATTTAATTAAGTCGAGTGATTGATTAGATTATAAACTTTTCAAAGCTTTTTAATAAAATGTTCGAAACACTCTTAGTCGATGATTAATCATGTAAGTACAAAATTATACACAATTTATAACTTATCGGTTGCAAGATTATTATTAGCTTATAATTTAGCTTAAAAGAAGAATTTTTATCATTAATAATACGTTTAAGTTATTACAGAAAATACTTTCGATAAGCTAATCCGGAAATTAAAGATAAAATTAACCATTAATACATAACAAGGTTTATAAATACGTATCTCTTTAATATATAAAGTATTACAAACAGGAAATTATTTAAAATATTTTTTCCTATCTGATAGAATTTATCAGTAAAAAAAAAAAATAGAAAAAAACAATATTTATAATTAAATTGCAGCAAAAGAGGACAAGAAGATATTGCGGTGAAACTTCTCTGTCGAGCAATCGAATTAGATTCCAATTTTGTTGGTGCTTATTCAGCTTTGGCATCTCTTTATGCTGAACAAGGAAAGAAAGAAGAGGCTGAGAAACTTCATCTCTTGGCATTAAGTCTCGATCCAGAAAACGCTGATTGTTTCAATAATTATGGAGCTTTTCTCCAAAAAACAGGTAAAATATGATTATCTTTTTTTAATATACATATAATTCAATTTTTTATCTTTAAAAAATAAAAATATATAGGAAAAATATCTTCGATTACGGAATCGAACCAAGTAACAGAGAATTTTTTAAAATATTATGTAGCATCATCCTAATTTATATATATATACTTAAGTAAGAAGGAACGTAAACAAACTCGTACTTAATACGAACAAATATTCTTCTCTGGAAAGCTCTTCGAGAGAGAAAATGATTGATAGATTAAATTATTACTACAGTGCTTCCATCAAAAATGATAAACAATCGTGGGAAGAATGCATTCATCAAATGTTCCATCGAAGTATTCATCGAAACATTATTGACCTTCACACAAATTTCGAGCACGACTGGACTTTTATTAATGTTAAACAGTATTCAGTTGAATCATTAAACGAGAAATGAAGACATTAAGCAAAACTAAGGTGGAATTTGCTATCTTGTAAAATAAAAGATTTATCTTAATACGTTATTACTTCTTAACAAATTATATATATCATACATCGTACCATAGAAAACTTGCTTTGTTTCGAGAGAACTAAAAATGACATAAATTCAGTATTTAATTTCTTGAAACTTCGATAAACTGAATTACTTTCGTTTATTAAATTAGAATATTTTTATGTGAAATATGAGAAATTTGGGGATGAAAAAAAAACGTTAAAGTTTTTGTCACCAGATGGCGTTTTATTGAATGTTCCATAAACTATACAGATAATAGAATCAACGTTAATTAAAGATTACATAATAGTAATCGCATCACGTAAACGAATTAACAGCTTTTAGACTTACCAATACTGTTCAATATTTGC